>LPNX010894431.1:447260-520132 GCA_001517045.1 Pseudotsuga menziesii
AGTTCCATTGAATTCCTACTTATCATCATCACTAGCATCTCCCATATCACTATCATGTTCATAATTGTCGTCAATACCAATGATGTGGAGTACATTTGTGTGCGATCCAAAAAATAAGTAGTGTTTAAAAAAAATATTCTAAGATCTATCAAAATATCTTATGCGTCCACAAAAAATACCATGCCTAGCATGGCAGTGGTTCCATTGACTTCCTACTCGTCATCAACACTATCATCCCCAATATCACTATCATCTTCATAATTGTTTTCAATACCAATGATGTGGGGTTAAACGCCTCTCATCATGTCCTAGATGGTATGGGATACTAATGTGTTCCTACACATAATAGATCACCACACCGCTAGAGCTCACAAGCACATAACGATAAACTCCACATTAATGTTATTTTCGTGGCCATCATCTATCATTCCATCTAAAATATGTTCAATATCTCAATGGATTCCTACTAGGAATTCATATTCTCCCCATTGATGCCTCTAAGTTCGGGGTGCAAGATCTACCTCCTTGGTTTGCTTGCATCGTGATTAGTGTCATCTAGGATGGACCAATCCCACATCTACACAAATATTAGAAGAGAGCTATTAGTAACATGTATCATATAAGAAACCTAAATATCATCTATACTAATAGTAAACACAACTTAACAAATTTATCAATTCATACTCATCCCCAAGTCCCCATTCCTTGCTTGTAGATCGTGGGATATTTGGGCATCCATGATAATCCATACCTACATATGGATATTCCTCTATGATGACAAGAATATGGTGTCACTAGGAAAATAAATATGGATGGAATATGTTGCATACGACACCTTCGCCTCCTCTCATCATCAAACCTCCCATTCATCACATGTGGGGCTACATCGATCCTGCATCCTTGATATCGTGATGGGATCATAGTGTCAGTACACTCTCAAATAAGTATGCACATATGAATGTTCCAAGGCCAAATCCATTTCCATGTGCCCTACTACATATGGACAAATATCCTCCAACTGTAGTAAAAAAAATCTAGTCCCATTCAAAGTAGGTTCCTTTAGAAACTGCTCTATGGTCATCATTTTAACTCTTGTAGTCCTACTAGGTTTCTGGGATCCCATCACTTATACAATTCTTGTCACCGCTGCCCAAGTATCCAGGCACTCAATGTCCTCCATGTGAATAGTTGAATAATCAAGGACTACACCGTCAATGTAACAGGTCTCCGAAATTCCTCCATGTGTCAATCCTATTGTTAGACTAGTTCTATGTTTCGTACCACTCCATACATGGGTAAGCCCATCATGAATTACACATAAGTTAAAGGGAGCTCTACCTACTCACCTTTCATAACGAATTGCCTTGCATTCACATCCTATTACTTGATGATTTTCACCAAAAAAATACCACCTACTCACATTAATGGTTTCTTAAGGAACTTGAAATCCTATATTGTGTGAGTATCCCCAACACAACTAGACTTCCCTCGATCTTCTCCTAAAGAATTGAGAAGTTTCTCTCTTGTCATTTCACCCTCATTGTTTAATTTTGTCCAAAACATTCAATTGATCAATGAAAAATATTTTATGTGTGCACTGATGCATTTATGTGTTCATGATGTACCATTATTTTTTTTTAAGTTATGGATCAATTTGGTTTGTTAGGCGCACCAATGTGTGTCTAGGTTATTAACCACGCCACTTAGTTTTTTATTTAAAATAAAATAAGTAACCTAGATTTTATAACAAAATTTTTGAAGATATTTATATGCTTCTTACATAGAGATGCACCAGTGAGCTTATTTTCTAATGAGACATCAGTGCATGTGATATCACAAAAAAATTAAATGTACTCCAGTGTGCCTATATAAAGAATGAATTGGAGCACCTTCTATGGGTTCCCATTGATGTTTTCTTTTAATGTTTTGTAAATAAAATATAATATTACATAGACAATTTTCTAAAATTCATTTGGTGCACTGTAGATGGTAATGCACTAGCTCACTTATAATTTTACAATGCGCTACTTAGAGTTTTATTAAATTTAAAATCAACCAATTTTTTTCTACAATCTAGTAATAACAATTTCATGCCACCTAGTTATAAACACATCGGTGCATTATATATGTTGGAACAATAGCGTTATTTATACACTTTAATCACGCAAGTTAAAAAACCTACAATTTTTCACCTCTACTATAAATGAAAAAGGAAGAAATAGTTTGGGGAGGTTTCACAAAAAGACCTGGTAAAATGTTCTCATTGTACTATTTCCCCCCTACACCCCATTTTCCCTTGTTTCAAGGAGACACTTTCCCTCCTCATTTACGAGACCACTAGCATAAAGTTGGCACTAATTAACATCTAAAAATATTTTCGTTATTCTCTTCCTTATCGAGCAAAGAGGTTTTCAATTTCATTTCCTCCTTTATGAATACATAGGAATCTTAAATTGGAAATACAAAGACATGGAAGGCATGGATCCTTCCACATCCATCCATAAAATTATAAATTATGATTATTCCACCTAAGTATGGTAGTGTAAAGTGACCATGAACCCTAAGACTACTTAAAAGTTAAAAAATTAAATTTACAAGATCCTCAACATTGGGTTTCATACCATCTTTTATTTTGAGTGGGTTTCCAACACAATCACAGTCATGAAAAAATGGGGGTTATCCATTTTTGCATATAATTTAATGATACCAGTGCATGTTGAACTAAATATAACCTCCTCTCCCCTTCATCAATGTCATGACCATCAATTCTACCATGGGCTTCAAGATGATGTCCCTAATGGATGGATTCTCTAATTACAACCAAATCCACATTAAACCCCTTTGGGTACGTTCTATTTCAAGGTTATGTCATCCGGCTTCAAGAATGTCGGAATGACCGATCAACATACTATGACATACATTTTCCATAGTATTGTAGGAAATATTTGGAAAAGATCAAATCTATCGTGATCATGTCAATTACCTCCACGTGATCTTCAAATGCCTCTACAAGTTTTGTATCAAGCTCAACTTCAAAAACGCATCTTTGGCAATGAAACTAATAACCTATTCATCATTATTGTCTCCCATTGGTGTATGTAAATCAAGTTGAAGAAGATTCTCACCATCCAGGATATGCCTAAGCTCATAGGATTATTGAAATATTTTCCTTATTAGGGAAATTCAAGGCCATATGATTCTTTCTTTCCAATTTTATCCTCCATTACCACTCTCTAAATGCTTTGTTTAGGAAGTACTTTTTACTCAATTATATGGAACAAACTAGATAATGCTTCAAATATCTAAAATACATGTTGGTATCTCCTCATGATTGCATACCCTATTCTGATGATCGTCTATGCATCTTATACACCTAAATAACTAAAACATCTTCCAAAGGAATGTCTTCCTAAAAATGTGAACCATAGAATCAAATGTAACATTTATTACATAAAATCGTACCTTCCTTATGAGGTCAGGTATACAAAAATTTTAAATTAGTGTTTAGATGTTCTTTTCTACCAATAATATTTAGCATAACAAGCACCATTGGAAAACATGTGTGAATATTCAACACAACCCCCTCTAGTATCTCCTTTGTAAAACTGACCTAATTGGTCATGTTAGTTAGTGGATCCTCTCCTACAAGAGTTCAACCTCGAGCTTGTTAATCAAAAGTCCAATAAGGATGTGGTCATGGGGGAAAACTTAGTGCCTAGACCTTATTTTCTACCAAGAATTTTTGGCATTACATCCTCAATTTGACGACACGTGATCATTCAAAAAAAACCCTCTAGTATCTCCTTGGTAAAACCAACCTTGTTGGTCATGTCACTTAGTGGATCCTCTTCATTCAAAAGGTCAACCTTGAGTTTTCAATCAGAATTCCAAGAAGGATGTGGTTGTGGATGAAAAATTGGTTGGTTTCCCTCCTCTAAGAGTGACACCAAGGTATCTACGATGGAAATTATGGGGGGCATCCCACATCTCAAAATATCATCCAAGTAATTTACTACTATCACACCTATACCATGACACTTTCCATTGTTAGGTGCATGTTAATGGAGATTCATGTCCTTACTACCAATCTGCATCACATGTCATGACTTTTTTTCTCACAACTTGGTGTCTCAAGCTCATAAAAAAGATCCATATTGTTATTCCTAAGGTCTGTACTAGACTATAAGATTACAAAGTTTAGTAACCTCTAAGTTTGTGGTTCAGTTTGAAGGTTTTGGTTGTGTGGTGATTCAAGAGACTAATCATAACAAGGAAATCATACAACCATATGATAATATCAGACTCTACAAATTAACAATAAATTACTAGACTTGAAGGAAAGGAGATCAATTTTTACACATATCCAAGGTTCAATAGTTATTGAATATATGGAGAACATACAGTTCTTTCATGCATCAACATTTTAACATCATATTTAGAAAGACATTCTAAATAAAAAAAAACCATAAATACAAATACATAGCATGGAAATTTATAATAAGCATCTCATTCCAAAATATTCCATAAACTGATAACAGTTTAAACTAAACTGTAGATGTATTTAGATTAAAATATATCAAAACTTGGCTCATGAAATACAAAATATCATCTCCAAATTCATAGGTATTCAAAGAATAATTCACAGAGCTTAATATTACAGACTTCTGATATCCTTTCTCTCAACCTTCATACATGCTAACAACCTGTATTAAACTATATTTTACATTTTATAATAAGGCTTAGTTTCTGGAAGAGTTTCAGATCCAAAAATTATGGATCGAATTAGATATGACAATTTATAATTACAAAAGATAAATTTAAAAACTATCCACTAATATTTCCATTTGATCCATATTGTTGACTTATTTGGACTCTTTAGTTTGAACTTGTAGGTGTCCATCTGTTTGTGCTAGAAATTGTTCCAAGACTACTACAAGAACAAGCTAGAATAATCTCAAAAATAAAAGCAAAATGAAACTGGTTTTTTATGATTTTGGTTTGAAAGTTTATCAATCAAGAAGGTAAATCATTAAAAAGCTAACACAAGTACTGAATCATGGACTAAAATGAAGAACTGGGATGCAAACACATAAAATATAAACCATAAGAATTATGAACAGAACATTGATCTCATCCACAACATATAAGCACTTGCATGAAAAAAAAAACATTATTAAAGAAGTGAAATTATATATTGAGTGGCCAAATAGACCATAAATAAAACCAACATGGAAGATAAAAATGGCTTATAAGTATGTATATATCAATATCAGCCTTCAAACTTACATGAGAGTCATGAGTCTTAGCTTGACATACATGCAGCACTAAAGCCCCTTCTTGAACAAAATTCAAACCCTACTTTCATTTCCTTTCCTACGTTTATCCTTTTCCAACCAAGTAGTTTCATAACTGTCATAACTAACTTTTAGGTCTGAATTCGAAATAGTTACAAGAGTGGTTGTATTTTAATAACAAAACTATTAAGTATAACAAACTAAACTACTTGACACTTGGCCACTATAAATCATTCATAAAGTCTTAGTAGCTTCAACCAACATAGCAATCCCCTCCAAAGCATGAGACTTCTTCTTGCTTCACTCTTGCTCTGTTTATAAACTTCTAACTCTCTTTAATAACACTGCATTCTGTTCACTTAGATTTTGAGCTTTCTGGGTTAAGTCTACAGCCTGACTCTGGATCTTTGTTTTCATTTTCAATGCCTCTTTGGACATAGCTATCAGCTCTTGATAGTGTGTGTTGATATCATCCAAATATTCTCTTAGTCTTCTGTTTGTTATTACCAATCTATCATTAGTCTTGTTTAGAAAAAAATATGAGATTTGTGTTGTTCCAGATTTTTCTTAAGGTTCTCAATTTCTGAGTCTATATTCCCTTCTCCCTGTAATGTGGAACCCATATTTGACAGTCGAGGGATGTCAAACTTTTTAAAAAACAAGTCATCTTCTTTATCTTTCACTGTTTCTTGTACAAAAGGAACTTTTGAAGACATAACCTGTTCAATGCTGAAAATAGTTTCCCTTTCTGAAGCTTTATGTCCTCCTTTCACTGGTTATAATGAAACTGAATTCTCTTCCTCAATGTAGACTTGATGAGGGCTTAAACCTTTTTCACTCTCCATATCCTCTTCAGTTGAAGAATCCTCAATCACTGTAATATTTTCTTTCTTCAATTTAGGGTTTAATATTCTCTTCATATTTAACCTGAGCTTGTTTTTAGCCCTGGTCTTGCACCTCCACTTCAATTCTCTCATCTATAAAAGAGATTTTTCCTTCCCTTTAACTTATGAACCTTGCAAAACTTTATCTTTTAAATCAGCTTCAACAAAAAACTGTGGTTGAGCTTTGTTGTATACAAGTAGAACTCTGTTTTTTCTCTATTGAACTCGCATATTCCTCATGATTTGAAACAACTACCTTTTCCCTTTCCTGATTCTCCAAAACTTGCTCCTGGTCACCATCCATTATTTCTCTTTCATATCCATCCATAGGTTCTTTGATTGCATGTCCTGAACTATTCTCCTGAACATTATCCTACACCAGATCATCAATTAACTCTTTCTTGAACCTCTTAACAAAACCAAACTACTTATTCATTAGAATTTTCTTTACTTGGTCCTCTTGTTTAGTAATATAGCCTGAACAGAATAGGAAATGGTCCCAAATCCTATTCTTCCTTTGCAAGACTGTGCAAATAATTAAATTTATCAATCCATGGTAAAAGACTGACTAGTGTGTATGGTCAATATGCCCCTTAATTATGTTAGACATCTTTTGGAGACTCTTTAAGAGGAAAAAGGGAAAATTCATTTTTGACTGCTGGTTTAGATGTTCTAAAAACCCAATATGGTATTTAAAGACTACATCAAACCTTCCTTCGCATGTAACATAGCTCTGCACAATCCCAATAGTTTCTTTCCATTCATGTTTGAATTTGTCCAACTGAACTCCTTTTCTCCAATCTAGGGCTTCAATCTCTGGTAGCAAGAAATCCTTTGGGTCAAAGCTGAAAGGGATCTTTTTAAACCATAATTCTCCCTCTCTTGATACACCTGTAGCTTCAACAATTAATTCCTCTATTAATTCGAACTTAAGAGTATTGAATGTTACAGTATCCTTAATAAAATTCTGGGCAAAATGGTATGAGAGCTCTGAGTTGAAACCTGTGATCCTTTCAAATAAATTGAACCATCTCGCCCTTTTAAATAATGCTGCACATTCTGGAAAATCATTTTCCCAACTTGTATCAGTAGGTTCATACATGTTAGTCTTTCCACTCTTCTTCATTTCTGCACTGTAACCTGGCTTGTATATTTTTTAGGAAGCTTCAAAGATTTTTGACCTTGTTCCCTGCAGCAATAAAATCAAAACCAACACGAAATCGTGGAAATCAAGACCACAATTTTCTCAATGATCTATACACCATGAAAACATGGTAGCCCACGATTTTCTCAATGATCTATACACCATGAAAACATGGTAGCCCACGATTTTCTCAATGATCTGTACACGTCTTCATACATCTGTCATGATTAGGAAATCAAACTATGGACATGTGTCATGATGTCTTCGACAGGTGGCAGAAAAAATTCCATTAAATTCTATCTTCAGCTGCAACGGTCATGATCAACCACAACTCTTTCCAATGATTCAAGATTCATGTAGCGTCTTATTACACTCACCCTAAATTTTACACTACAGGAATGTTCTCATGAAAATTTTAACAAAGAACTCAAAGGAAAAGGTTAGAACATAAATATAAACCTTGGAATAGACTTTAATATGAGCATTGTCAGACTTTAAAGGATATATCATAATTAGTAAGCCCAAAGAAAACCTAATAAAACCAAGTAAAATAAATTAAAGAAACTAAAACCTATAAAACCAAATAAAATGAATTAAACATTATTAAAATTAAACCAAACCCAAAAATGTAAAGTAAATAGGAATTAAATCTTTGAAAAATAACACATCAAAGCTAGGAACAATTTTCAGTCTTAACATATGGCTCCTGCTGCGGGATGACATCCTCCTTGTGAGGTTTCAAGAACCTATAGATCAGTGCCTTCTTCCATCTCAACTAAAAATGCCTGTTATTCTGCAAAAACTTCCATTGGGAAATTGGATTCTTTATTCAACTTATCTCACACAGGTATATACAATGAATGACAACTCTTTCACCTTCAGTAGCTGTAAAAATGTTTGAGGAATCGTCCATTCACTGAATTGGAAAATTCTTCACCTTCCATAGTCTGTAGTATGAATTTATTATTTTCCAAATTTTTTTAAATTATAAATGGACCCAACCACAAATTGTCAAATTTTCCATGCTTACCTTTTTGTTCTTTTCTGGCATCCCATTTAAGTACCATGTATCCAAAAGAAAAGGTATCTTCTTTCACTTTCCTTTCAAATATTTCTTTAATCTTTTTCCTGTAAATTTGAGCTTTTTCATCTAGAGCTTCACGTTCCTGCTGCAATTCAATCAAGGAGAAAAAATTTCTTTGAATATCATTAGGCTCTTCCTGACTACTCTACAAAGATTTGATTACTGGAATACTTAATTGAATTGGAAAAACATCATTAGTGCCATATACTAACTGAAAAGGATATGAACCGATAGCTTTCTTGGTGGTTATTCTATCAACCTAGAGTGCATACTTCAACATTGAATCCCAAGATCTTTTATTCTGACTTAATATTTTTCTAATGCTCTGAATGATATTCTTACTATTTGATTCTTCCAATCCATTCCCTTGAGGGTAATAGGGTGTAGAATGCTTAAAAACAATTCCATTTTGTTCACAAAATGAAACCATGGTTTTAGACTTGAAGGACTTAGCATTATCAGTCAACAATTTATTAGGAACCTGAATCTACTCAAAATATTTTCTTGAATAAAATTGATGATTACCTTATTAGTTGCATTCCTTGTAGAAATAACTTCCACCCATTTTGTGAAAAATTCAGTAGCTGTAAGTATCCATTTGTGTTTCCCAGAATAAGCAGGATTGATCTCACCTATAAAATCCAAACCCCACTGATAGAAAGGATCATTTACCACAATGGGATTCAAAGGTAGGGTCACAAGCTTTTGTTTGCTAGCAAAATTTTGACATTGAATGCAAGCTCTGACCTATTGATAAACATCAGGAAACAAAGAAGGAAAGTAGTATCCAGACCTTATAATTTTATAAGCAGTGACTTTCCAATATTTGTGACCTCCATAGGCTCCCTCATGTAATTCTAAAATAACTTCTTCAATTTCAGGGTTCTCCAAACACCTAAGCAATACTCCTCCTGGATATTTCCAATGTAACTACTAATTCACTAAACAATATTTGGTGGCCTTCAATTTTATTGATCTAGCTACTTTCTTGTCCAAATGCAATAAAAAATAAATTATATCAACATATCATTCTAATTCTGCATACTTATCCATGATCTATTCTTTACCTTGCCCCGTTTGCAACTCTTCCTATATTAAATATTCTACCATCAAATGAAGACCAAGGGCTTCACAATTTGAATCAGCCAATAGCTTTGCCAAGCCCTGTCCTTTTGCAAGCTTAGTAGGTCTAATCTCCACCTCATACTCCATAATTTTCGTAATCCATTTCCCCCGCTTTCCTTCACTGTCTGGCTGAGTTAAAATATCCTTGATAGCAGCATTAGGTACATAAGCAATGATCTTTGAATGCAGAATATAAATCCTAAAAAATTTCAATGCCTTTACCAGTGAATATGCTTGTTTCTCCAGTGTACTGTATTTCAATTCTGAATATATGAGAGTCTTACTAAAGAAAGCAATAGGCTAGTTTAGTCCATATGCATTCTTTTGTAATTGAATAGCAGCTATTGTATCCTGAGATGCAAAAGAAAATGTCAAAAAGTATTTTGAAAAGTCTGGGCTTACTAGCACTGGTGCTTCAATAAGGGCATGTTTAATCTTCTCAAATGAAGCTCTGGATTCTCCTATCCACTTCACCTCTTGGTCTTTCCTTAACATAGTTGTTATCTTCTTTATTGTCTCAGCAAAGTTTGGAATAAACCATATCAGAAAAAATATTTTTCCAATGAATGACTGAACATATTTTTTTACTTCTGGGAAGAATGATTTTCAAAATATCTTTAACTCTTTCAGGATCTATTCTAATTCCATCTGCTGAAACTAAATGTCCCAAAATTTTACCCTCCTAAATAGAAAAATGAGACTTCTTAGGATTTAATGACAATCCATATTTCCTACATTTCAAAAAGGTTTGTTTGAGATGTTTTAGATTTTCTTCATCAAATTGAGAAAACATTGTGATATCATCCAAATAAATCACAACAAATATTTCCTTTTCTTCAACAAAGACTATATCCATAGCTCTTTGAAAGGTCGCACCAGCATTCATCAAACCAAATGGCATCTTATCATACATGAATGTACCCCAGGGTGTAGTGAAGGTTGTTTTCTCTCTGTCATCCGGATGCATAGAAATCTGATTGTAACTTGAGAATCCATCCACCATAGAAATTCTCTGGGCACCTACTACTTTCTGCAAAATTGGCTCAATCTTAGGTAATGGATAATTATCCTTTAGTGAAGCTCTATTTAGATTATGAAAATATACACACAAACTTATCTCTCCATTCTTATTTCGTACTGGAACTAGATTTTCCACCCAAGATGAGTATCTAAGTGGAACAATTATCTTTGCATCCAATAATTTCTTGACTTCTTTTTATATGACTGGAAATAAGGTTGGATTAATTCTTCTTAATTTATGTCTAAAAGGTTTCACATGTTGTTTCAAAGGAACCCTATGATGAATAATGTTGGTATCATAGGTTTTTAAATCCTCATAAGACCAGGAAAAGACATCAACATATTCCTTCAATAATTTAATATACCTGTTCCTTTGTTCAACTGAGAGATTTTTTTCAATTTTCAACATCCTGGGCTGCTCTTCTGTGTCGATATTACAAATTATGATATTCTCTTCTCAGGATTGCATGACTGGCTTTAGCAAAGTATCATCTTTATAAAATATCCTTTCAAGGGGAACCAAACCCTTAGGAATAAAATTTCCCTTTAACTCAATAATCTTATGACCTGCAATTGCATTCTCTGAATATTCATTAGCTTCCTCAACTTCATCATCCTGGTCTTGATCAATCAATTAATTTGAAAACTCTCCAGTTAACTCCAAGAACATTTTTATTTCCAAATCATCTTCAAAAACCCTCCACTTTCTGATATTATCTGGTACTGAGGGCCTATATCTGACTTCAATTGGATATTTTAGCTGGGTCTGTTTTGGAATTCGAAAATGTGTGGCTGCCAAAGCAAGTGAATCAGATGTTTGATTATGATCCCTGGGAATGAAGGAAATGTTAAATGCTATAAAGTAATTATCAATCATCTCCCATACTTCATTTATGTATACCTTCAACAAATCATGTTTTACTTGATATTTGTCCCTCTCCCGTTGGACAACTAATTCAAAGTCGCCATAAATAGAAATTTGTTGAATGCCTAGGTCCTTTGCAGCACTTAAGCCAAGTATTAATGCCTCATACTCTGTTGTATTGTTAGTAGTTACAAATTCTAACTTATACATCAAGCTGTTCATCTCTCCCCCAGGAGAAATTAAAACAATGCCTGCTCCTGCTCCCTCCTTGGATGAGGAGCCATCAAAATACATTTGCCATAACTCATATTTTTGTTCAACAGTACGTTTTATTGGTTTTTCATTTTCTACATGTAACATGCCACTTGTATTGTCATCATTGAAATGTAGCATACAAGACCCCAAATATTTTTTCTACAGCATAAAGTGGATGATTTCTTGGGTTCTTATCATCTGTGACAATATAATCATATTGTAATTCCCTATACAATCTCCTATTTTCTCCTCCAAAAATAGGAATGGTTGCATATGATAAATCCATTTGTAATGTACCACCTACCTTCTTTTCCCAAGACCTTGAAAGTAAAATTCCAAACTTAGGAGTGATATCAACAACCACCACATCCATAATGACACTTTTCATGGGTAATTGAGTCAAATTTACCACTAAATCTTTAATCACTCCTAGGCATTTAACAGCTCTGGAATCAAATGCATATAAGTCATGATATTGTTTTGTGATACTTAAACAAAGAGCCTCCATGACAGCTTTAGGAATTAAATTGTGAGAAGCTCCAGAATCCAATAAACAGTTGTGAATCATTTGATCATGAACAGTCAGAGTTATATAAAAGGGTGGCAAAGGATTTGAATCATTTTCAGTCCTATCAGCTATGGTAGAACCAATCAATATTTTAGGATGTTCTTCTTGGAGATTCACAGTATCTGAAGGTATCTGACTAGCAGGTGAACCCATCATTTTAAGAACAAGATTTCTATAGCAATGATTCTTCATCAATTCAGTAAAAGATACTGGAATCTTGATATTACATAGTTCATTCTCAAAATTAAAAGTTTGCACATTCTTGTTCACTTCTTCAATCTCTGCAGCCTTATCTTGGTCACTGTGGTTAGGTCTCTTCTCCTGTGTTTGATCAGATGACTGTTTAGGAGGAGAATTTGTCTTCTTTTTAGGAATCTGAGAAACCTGCTTTGAACTAGACCTCAAGTTAATAGACCTCTTAGGTTCAAATTGACATATATCAGCTGAAACTTCAGGAGTCAAATCATTTTCTGTTTGATAAATATTTGCATCGAAAAGCTCATAGTTTAAATAGTCATGTTTAGTTAGGAAACCCTCTGATGATAATTCCCCAAAGAAATTTAAATCCTGATTTGAATCTTCATACTATGAAACCCCGCCTTCCTCAATGTCATCAACCACATTATTTTGGAGTGGAGGAGGAACTCTTTGATCTTCATTCTCTCTTCTTTCTCTCTAAATGTCATTGTTTATTTGTTCTCTAGGGATAAATCTAGGAGCAAATTGGCACCTAAATTGATTAGGGTTCCTTTCTCCTTCTTGTGCAGGATTATTTGAATTCTTTTATAACTCCAACTTATTTAATTTTCACATTAAAATTTTTACCAACTTGGCCATCTCATCTATTTTTCTATCTGCTGTCTGTGATGTAGAAGCTGGTGGAATCACCTTCTTTTTACCCTTTCGGTCATATACTTGATGATCTTAAATTTCTTTGAGCCTATTTGAAGCTAAAATGTTTGATTCCACTTTGAATGCAGCCTCCTGCATGTTTAATAAAGTGACTGGCCTTCTTTCTCTTATATGCAAGGAAAATTCATGATCAAAGGCATTTGCATAAGTCAGCTTAGATGAAGTTTTAGAAGATTTGATTTCAGCTCGGATCCTACCATGCATCTTATTAAAGCGTTTAGAAAATTCTATTATAGTTTCATATTTTTTTCTTATTAAAGCTCCAAATTCTATGATGTAATAGGTATGGTATTTCATGTCTCCCCATTGCCTCATAAAAACCTCTTGTAGTTTCTCTATGAGAGTTATTGAATTAGCTGGTAGTTCTTTGAACCATTTCTTTACCTCCCCATCCAAACTCTGCATAAACATCCTCAACCACACATCTTTAGCCTCAATATTTTGATTGTCTGCATAACTAAGGAATGCATCCCAATGCTCTTCAGCAGTTATTTCACCCTGAACATTAAACCTAGGTAAATACTTCTGATAATATCCTCAAGGGAGGGAATTTAGAGGCTGAGGAAGAACTAAATGAGCATATCTAGCAGCTACTATTCTATCCATCATATCTAGCTGTTGTCCTGCCATTTTGGAGCTACTTTGATTTGATGAAGTTAAGAGTTTATTTACTTTGCTAGAACCTGGTTGGAAAGGGCTTTTACTGGTTTTAAATTGAAACAAGGGAATATTACCAGGAGACTCAGTTTTTTCTTTTTTATAAGACTGTGGATTAGTAAAGACTTGAAATCTGTCAACCGGTATAGTAGGGATTGACCAAGATAGATTTTTTTTTCCTCTTCTGAATGTGGAAAAGGTAAGACTAAGTCAAACTGATCAAGGGTACACAAAGAAGGAGAAGACTGATATTTTCAAATTTTTCTTGCCTCTTTCAAAATATGTTCTGGGTCTGAGACACCCAAATGCAAAGGTGGAGTAGGTTTCCCTCTTGTTCCAATATTTTCGATAGCCACTGTGAACCACTGCTTGGTGAAAAAGTACTCTGAAATATTTTATGATTCTATTTACGTCTCCAAATCAGATGAATGATGATATCCTAGGGAAGATATAATTCACTTTCGTCCCTGGAAATGGCGCCAAAGATGTTTGTGCCAGAAATTGTTCCCAGACTACTACAAGAACAAGATAGAACAATCTCAAAAATAAAAGCAAAATGAAACTGGTTTTTTATGATTTTGGTTTGAAAGTTTATCAATCAAGAAGGTAAATCATTAACAAGCTAACACAAGTACTAAATCATGGACTAAAATGAAGAACTAGGATGAAAACACATAAAATATAAACCATAAGCATTATGAACAGAACACTGATCTCATCCACAACATATAAGCACTTGCATGAAAAAAAAACATTAATCAAGAAGTGAAATTATATATTGAGTGGCCAAACAGACAATAAATAAAACCAACATTGAAGATAAAAATGGCTTATAAGTATGTATATATCAATATAAATCTTAAAACTTACATGAGATTCATGAGTCTTATATTGACATACATGCAGCTCTAAAGCCCCTTCTTGAACAAAATTTGAACCCTAATTTCATTTCCTTTCCTACTTTTATCCTTTTCCAACTAAGTAGTTTCATAACTGTCATAACTAACTTTTAGGTCTAAATTCGAAATAGTTACAAGAGTGGTTGTATTTTCCAAAATAACAAAAATATTAACTATAACAAATTAAACTACTTGACACCTGGCCACTAGAAAGCATTCATAAATTCTTAGCAGCTTCATCCAACATAGAAATCCCCTCGAAAGCATGAGACTGCTTCTTGCTTCGCTCCTGCTCTGTTTCTAAACTTCTAAAGCTCTTTAATAACACTGCATTCTGCTCACTTAGATTTTGAACTTTCTGGGTTAAGTCTTTAGCATGACTCTGGATCTCCCTTTTCCTTTTCAGCGCCTCTTTGGACACGGCTATTAGCTCTTGATAGTGTGTGTTAATATGTTGTTGTAATCTCATAGATCACATAAGGTTACCAATAATACATGCTAAAACATACATATAAAACAAAGACAAGAGATAAGAACAAGTAGGAGAATTAATAGATTATATTATAAGAATGAGTCCATACAACACAGAGAACTGAACTAAGTTCTCATCTGGCTCAACAGCCTAATATATATGACTACAGAACGGTTACAAAATAACTACCTGTCGTTTCGGTGAACTAACACGACCTTAGGTGGACGACCTAATCTCTAGTTTAGTCGGTCGACTGACTTAGTCGGCTGATCGACTAAGTCGGCTATCGTTTAAGTTGACTTATCGACTTGCTCCTTCTACATCTCCCCCATGAACAAAACGTTTCTTCGTCCCAAAGAAACAAGGAGGTACAAAATTATTCCTGGCTGGTCGCAATAGTTATTGTGGTGGGCTGTGAAGTCTGATGGTCGGTCTTTTCTATACACATACTTCTATAATGGCAGGGGCTGTTACTGTGAGGTGATGTTGGAAATCTGTCCAACTCTGCAAAATTTTCTGGATGTTGATGGTGAGTGTGGTCAAGCCTGATAAGATCAACATCTTCTCTAAAATGGAGACTTCAGCTATCCTCTCCATGTCGGGATCCATAAACTGGTCCTTCTCCTCTGCAGTCTTGATAACTCGTTTCATCTGCAGGCAGATGATGTCAACTTTTTCCAAGTTAGGGAGAGCTTGTTGCACCCACTGATGTGCTTCCCTTTCTAGTCTTTGCAGTTTGGCTATTTCAAGCACTATTTGTTCTTATATTGTTGTTCTGAGTGCTTCCTCAGTGGTTTTCCTGCTTTCTAATGCCTGAATCCCTTGTCAAGTCTGCGAAGTCTACTAATAGACTTACCCATAGTAATTACGCCAGTCTCTCAATATTTCTTATGTTATGACAGAGTCCTCCATGTGATCTTGCAGCACTTTATGGGCTTCAGAAAAGGCAGTGTGTTGTGCCATTAGGAGTCTGGTAGTTTCTTCTCTTTGTTCCTCCTTGGTTTCCTGAATGTGAGCTTGGAGTGCCGACACCATGCTCTCAAATAGATGATACACCCTCTCGAGTAGTTTGTCTATGTCGACCTCTACAAGGCCCAGCATGACGGACTGGGCTAGATTCCTGCATTTGTGGAGGAACTCAACCTGTTCTGCATTATGGTCGTTGAGTTCCTTACATCTCTGCTCACTTCTCATCTTTGCTTCGCCTGCTAGGGTCTTCAAAAGTTGTCCTAGCTCTAGGTCGGTCAGTGAAGTTACATCCTTCAATTTGATGTGGACCCTTGATGGATGTCCATGATGCTCCTTCTTTTGTTTCTCCTTCCTCTTCTTATGCTTATATTTTTCTGCTTGTGTCGGCACCTGTGTACCTGCAAAAGTCAAGTCGGGCTCTTTGGTTTGTGGGACGGTGGTCGATGGTATCTCTAGTTGGGGAGGTGGGATGGCTGCTACTTCTGGTGGATTCGATGCAGGGGGTGCAGAAGTGGTTATAGTTGGTACTGATGGTTGTGGGGGGGTTTGCTCTGAGTCGAGGGGTGGTGGTGGTGATGGAGTTGGTGAACGGTCAAGGGTGAATGGGTTGGGGGAAGGGTTAAGTGGTGGATTGTCGAGGCAAGGAGGTGAGTCTACATCGAAGAACATTTGGTTAATTTGTCAAGCTATGTCCTCCTCAGTTTCATCTCCTTCAGTTGGTGCAATGGCTGATAGGTCGGCTTGGGGTACGGTCGGAGTGATAGTCGAGGACCGACGTGCATCCACTTCAGCTTCCTTGTCAGGATTTCTCTCGAAAGTTGACGTGATGGTTGCAAAGGTTCTAGACTGGGATTCATGTCCTAGTTGGTATCCACCGGTCGCGAAGAGAGGTGCTTTTGTATAGATCTTTTGTGCCAACGTAAATATGTCATGCAGCTTCTCAATGAATGCCTGCAAATCTCTATCTTTCTCAAAATTTTCTTTCACAGCCTCTGTCATCGCACTTTTGTACAAGTCGAGTGGACTTACTGACTGTTGTGCCGGTACTTTCTCCTCGGTGACTTTTGTCGGTGATGGAGGTGGAGGCGTAGAGATGAGATCGACAACGTTTTTAGGCGTCGTCGTGCAGGTAGTATTGGCTTTCTTTGGTCGACCCGCTAGTGCTCCTGCGTCGCCAAATCGCTGGAACTGGGTTTCGACCAGCACTTTATTTGCTATGGCATCCTCTATGATGTCAAGGGTCGTGGCTGCCAGTTCCTCCTCATCTTCTGATGAGTCTGCAAGGATAAGCTTGCGCTTACCTTTTCCTTGTTGTTGTTGTTGTGTCTTGAGCTTCTTTCTGGCTGTTGCTATCTCTTTCGACAGTTTTTTTATAATGCCTTTTGTGAAAGCATACTCTAGGTTTTCTGGCTCTGTCTCTCCCCCTGGCTCCTGGGTCGAGACGACACTTTCTGCAATCGAAGTGATTACCTGTGGCTCTGGCTGGGTTGCTTCTGGCTGTGGTTCTTTCCTTTGTGCTATCGGTGGCTTAATAATGATTTGAAGTCAGCTAGTGTGCTCGATCGATGTCTCTTCCGACATGAAGGTGCTGATATAGAGGTTGAGCTCATAGTCTTCCTCTTTTTTTTGGTCGGCTAACATCTCCTTGATTAAGAAGTCGCTCTTCTTTGCTGCTGCTGGTACTGGTATTTTGGTTTTGGCCTGTCGAGACAGCTCCTGAAAGATCTGGTCGACTGATGGATAGTAGTCGAGGGCTTTAGCATTTGAGTTGTCGATGTACCACACCGAGGTATGGTCGAGTTCTAGCTGGATGTGGGAATTTGTCGGTAGACTACGTTGGATGTTTTGAGGCACCCTCCATCTAGTCGTGCGGACTTTGAGCTGTTGGAGCCATTTCTCCAACAAGACCTTCTCATTTTCCAGTTCCTGCAAAGTTCCTCTCTGGGAGAATGGTTTAAATCTCCACATGTGGAACCTCGACGGTTCCTGAAAGATTGAGTTCCCCCAGATGTGGTACATGACGATCCATAAGATGAGGGAGGGGAACTTGATGATTCCCCCATTTCTTGACATCTTTCACAGATGGTCTTGATTATGTCGGTGACATAGTCGGCCCATCTATATATTCTTTCATCTATCGCAACGGTGTCGACAGCTTCTAGCATGTCTAACTTGAGGTCGTTGCCTCGACCTGCCAGGGTGAGTGTGATTGTTATGATTTTGGCCACAATATGTGGCATTCAGGTTGTGATTTGGCTAATCATCAACCCCTTGGATTTTTTTCCCGAAGTCGACCCAGTTAGCTCTTCAACCAGTCCTTCTTTAATACCGACTGGGACTGGGTTTCCTTCATTTGAGAGACCGGTGAGTTTGGAGATGACTTCTCCAGAGATGTCAACCAGTTGGTCGAAGTAGAACCGGCCATTGTGGTACCGGTTTATAATAAATTTGACGGCAGTTTCCTTGGTGCCACTGAAGCTGGCCATGAGTGGTGGATTCACATAGTTGAATATGGTGTTGTATTTGATTTTTTCTGCGGCTAGAGTGGCCTTCTTGTTAAAATAGGCCCATTCTTGCATCTCGGCCCAGAGTTTCTGCCATGAGCTTTCCTACACCTTGGAATTCTTAATTTTTTTCAACCTACGGACTAAAGGGGTATCCACAGCCTGTAGTTCCTTGGTTTTGGTTGAGGCTCTAGTTTGTTTGGGTGCCATTGTGTCGGTTTGGTGGTTGATTTCACTAAGGGGTTCTCGACTTTTAGTCGACTGGATGCTCTGATGCTCTCTCTGTATGAAATGCGGTGAATGATCCTTTGGTGGTTCAGTATTTATAGGCGATGATGTGGATGTTTTGGTCGATGGGTGTATTAATGGCAGACGTGATGTTCCAGCTGGAATACTTGAGTGTGAATTAATGGTGAATTGCTTTCGCCATTCAATGTCATGAATGCACGATGGGAGTATCAAGGTCGTCGGTCAATGTCGGTTATGAGAATGGTCGATGGAAGTGGTCGGTCGAGGAAAATGGTCAATGGTGTTATGTCGATGGGCATGATGTCGGTTGTCAAAATGGTAATTTCCTGTCATATTTTTCTGCATGTACGGTATTATTTTTCTTTTTTGGATTTTTAAGTTTTTTTTATAGATTTTAGTTTACGGTTATGGTCGTTATAGGATTTTTTTTTTTTTTTGAATTACTAGTTTCTGTAGCATTTTAGTTGGGCTCCATTAATGAGCTTCCGAAATACTATGCCTTGTAATGTCCGTAGTCGGACTGATCCGTTAGTATGTATCTGTTCGACAACGTAGGGTCCCATCCATTTTGTATAGAGTTTTTTAGGTTTGCCTTTCACTCGACTATTGTATAGTAAAGCAAGGTCTCCTATCGACAAGTTTTTGTTTTTGATGTTTCGGTCGTGCCAGGTTTTCTATTGTTGTTTCTGGATTTCTTGATGTTGTATTTCCATTAGTCGGTGCTCTTCGAGTTTTCTTAGTTGCAATAGTCGGTCCTTTCTTCCTTGTTTGACATCGACATAGAGGATCTCTGCGATGATAGGTGTCTGTTGTCGGAAGTGTAGTGGAACTACTGCTTCTTATCCATAGACTAGTCGAAAAGGAGTTTGGTCGATCGAACATTTGTATACTGTTCTGTAGGCCCATAATACTGCTGGTATTTTCTCATCCTAGTCATCCTTATTAGCATTACATATTTTGGTTAGTCATTTTTTTAATGTTTTGTTAAAGGCTTTGATTGCTCCATTCGACTGAGGATGGTATGATGTACTTCGATGATGGTCGATTTGGAACTGGTCAATTAGGGTTTTGATAGTTTTATTGATGAAGTGTGTTCCTTGGTCACTAATTAGAGTTAGTGGACATCCAAATCTAGTGATGATATTTTCGTAGATAAACTTAGCAGCTATCTCACTAGAACATGTGTCGACTGGTTCAGCCTCTGCCCATTTAGTTACATATTCGACTACAGTTATGATATACCTTGCACCTATCCTTTTTGCTGGTATAGGAAATGGTCCTATGAAGTCTATGGCCCAAATTTTGAATGTCAAACTTGGGTTTACTGATATCAAAGGCATTTCTATGCTAGGCAGGGGTTGACCTAGTCGTTGACATGATGCAGAGCATAGGATTTGAAAACAGAATGAATGTTTCAATCCATGACTGGTGGTAGCACTCCGTGTTCAAATAGGCATGAATGGACACGGCTGCGTCTTTTTTGGATCTGGCTTTGGGAAAAAATCTTGAGAGTAAAAAGGATGGGCCTGGGAAAAGATCGACGGTTTTTGTTTCTATTTTCAGGGGTTGGTTGTCACTGTTTTGGAGGAGGTTTTAGTTGCTGGGAGTGGAGACCTGCAGCCCTGTTTTTAGCAGCCGAGTGTATCGCTTCTTCTCAGTTAGTTTGAGTATGGGCCTGTGTGTCCTTCCTTTTTGTTGTTATTGTTGATGGGCCTGCGTGTCCTCTTTGGTGTCTGAGAGCATGAGCTCATTTCTGATTTCTATAGTTGAGTTTTTTAATCAAAATAAAATGTCGGTGTATGCTTGAAGTGATTCTGTCCCTCTATCTGGTGTATTGTTTGAATGATCCTATTCCTGACGGTATAAACTATGTTTTGTTTCTCTGTTTTTAACCTATGTCTTGGAAATCTACAGGATTCTGGGGTGTTCTCGGCACTTAAGGAGGACTGCATCAGATTGGTATCAGAGCACAATGATGTCCCAGAGGGGTGTCCATCTGAACTGAGGAAGGAGAGGCAGGAGAAATGCCATACAGAGAGTAACCCTTAATGAGGAACTACTTCGAATATTAGAGGCCATCGAGTCCAAATTGCCCTATGAAGAATTCGAGGAGGAACTGGAGGCTCCACGAGGTCGGGTCAGAGTTGTAGACCCCATGGAGAGGCTTATTGAGGCAATAACCAAACAAGGAACCAGGGATAAAGTCGAGGTCCCTGATTTCAAAGGAGAATTGAATCCAGAATTATTCATGGATTGGATTCAAGAGTTGGAGAAATATTTTGATATAGAAGGAATCGAGGAGACTGATTCACGAAGCACTAAAATAGCGGCATCCAAAATGAAGTCGCATGCTGCTCTATGGTGGGAGAATATCCAAAATCTTAGAAAGAGACAAGGGAAGGAGAAGATCAAGCTATGGCCGAAGATGTTAAAGCTTCTGAAATTTAAGTTCATGCCCTCCGACTATCAATAGAGACTTTTCAGAGACTACCAAAATTTAAGGCAAAAGGACTTATCCATATCTGCATTTATGGAGGAATTTTTGAAGTTGCAAATTAGAACTAATTTACAAGAAGATGATGAACATGCAGCAGCTAGGTATGTCAATTCTCTTAGGTTTCAGCTCCAAGATGAATTAGCCCTGATCAAGGTGAGATCTATGGACAAAGAATATCAGTTAGAATTAAAGGCTGAAGAAAAATTGAATAGGCGGAGCAAGGCAGCTATCAAGCGAGGGGGTAGTAATATGAATAGGGGTAGAGGAAGTTCTTCTAAATTGACAAGCGAAGCAAAATCCAATAGTGAGTTGAATCCTGACTCCCAAGGTAGAGAGACCCCTTGGAACAGGGAAAGGGGGCATGCTTTTGCTGGGGGTTGGAGGCCCTTGAAGTGTTTTATATGCAGTGGCCCCCATAAGGTAATGGATTTCCCACAAAATCCAAAAAGGGTGATGATGGTTCAAGAAGGAGAGGGAGCAGAACTTCTACCAGAATAATTTGAGGTAGAGAGAGGTGAAAATATCATGTTAAGGAGGAATTTGATATCTGGTAACAAAGTCACCCCTGAAGCGGATTGGAGGAGGAAAAGCATGTTCTGTACCAAGTGTAAGTGTAGGGACAAGGTCTACAAGGTAATTATTGATGGAGGATCCACTTACAATCTAGTAAGTACAGAAATGGTGAAAAAGTTACAACTTACCTGCATTCCTAAACCTCATCCTTATAGTATTTCTTGGCTAAAAAAAGATCATAGTGTGATGGTAACCCAAGCCTGTCTAGTCGACTTTAAAATTGGGCCCTATGAAGACAAAGTGTGGTGTGATGTGGTTCCAATGGATGCATGCCATGTACTCTTAGGTAGACCTTGGAAATATGATCGGGATGTAATTCACCATGGTAAGGAGAACACATATGAGTTTCATCACAGGAATAGGCGCCATATCTTGAAGCCATTCAAGAAGGAAGGACCGACTGAATCAGTAGCCATGTCCTTAAGTACCATGGGATGGAAGAGGTTTTCCAAGGATTTGAGGAGTGGTGTTTGCTATCTATTATACCCCTGAGAACAGAAGTCATTGCAACAAAAAAAAATCCCCCTAGAAGTGCAAAAATTGCTTCAACAATATTCTGATTTGACACCAGCAAATCTACCAGCAGGTCTACCACCCACAAGAGGTATTACACATCAAATTGATCTACTTTCGGGGGCCAAGCTTCCAAACCAAGCCACTTACAGGATGACTCCCTTCGAATATGAGGAGATGAGGAAGCAAATAACAGAATTAATAGAAAAAGGATTCATACGAGAAAGCATGAGTCCCTGTGCTACTCTCGCCTTACTTTCTCCCAAGAAGGGAGGGAAGACATGGAGATTATGCATGGATTCTAGAGCTATTAAAAATATTACTGTGAAGTACCGATACCCACTACCAAGAATGGGTGATTTGCTGGAATGTTTGTTCCGTGCCAAAGTTTTCTCCAAGATTGACCTTCGAAGTGGATACCACCAAATCAGAATTAGAGAAGGAGACGAGTGGAAAAATTCTTTCAAAACAAAAGACGGCTTATTCAAATGGGTGTTGATGTCGTTTGGTCTATCCAATGCCCCGGTTACCTTCATGCGAACTATGAACCAGGTATTTAGATCACAAATTCAGAAATTTATAATAATCTATTTTGATGATATTCTGGTTTTTAGGAAGACTATGGAGGAACATGTAGAGCATTTGAAGGTAATACTTGACATCCTTCAAACTGAGAGATTGTTTATCAACCCTAAAAAGAGCGAGTTCTGCAAGGATAAATTAATATTTTTGGGTAGTGTAATTTCAGCAAACGGGTTGAGCATGGATCCTGAAAAGGTCAAGGCCATCCTTGAGTGGCCAATCCCCCAAAATATTATTGAAGTGAAGAGTTTTCATGGGTTAGTAAATTTTTATAAAAGATTCATTAGAAATTTCAGTGGTATAAGCGCTCCTTTGACTGACTGCACCAGAGGAAACAAATTTAATTGGACCAAGGCTTCTACAGTAAGTTTTGAACAGCTCAAGAAAAGAGTTACTGAGGCTCCTATTCTCACCCTACCAGACTTTGACAAAAATGTTATAGTAGAATGTGATGCTTCTGGAGTTGCCATTGGAGGGGTTTTAATCCAAGAAGGCTGACCTATAGCCTTCTTTAGTGAAAAACTAAATGAATCTAAACAGAAGTATAGCACTTACGATAAAGAGTTCTATGCAGCAGTCCAAGCCTTGAAATATTAGAGACATTACCTTTTGCATAGAGAGTTCATCCTGATGACTGATAACCAAGCATTGAAATACATCAATTCCCAGAATAAGTTGTCCCACAAACATGCCAAATGGGCGTCTTTCTTGCAGGCTTACACTTTTGTTGTGCAACATAGAAGTGGTAAGACAAATGTTGTGGCAGATGCTTTGAGTAGGAGGTGACATCTACTGGTAGTAATGAGTAATGTGCTCATTGGGTTTGAAGAAATGAAAACAGAATACTATAGTGATCCCTATTTTGACCAAATTATTGCAATTCTAAGTGGGCAAGGACAAGCTGATTCACATTCAATTAAGGAGTTCCATTTGTTGGATGGATTTTTGTTTAAAGGTTCCCAACCGTGCATTCCTTTTGGATCCTGACAAGAAAAACTTGAGAGAGAAATGCACTCAAATGGGTTGGCTGGACACTTTGGAAGGGATAAAACCTTCGAACTAGTAAACGAAAAATTATTTTGGCCTAATATCAGGAGGGACATGGGCAGATTTGTTGCTGCTTGTAGAGTTTGCCAAACAGCAAAAGGAGGACAACAAAATACAGGCCTGTACATGCCCCTACCTGTCCCGAAGGAACCATGGATGGATATTTCCATGGATTTTGTTTTGGGACTGCCTCGTACCCAAAGGGGTCAGGAATCAGTGTTTGTAGTGGTAGACAGGTTTTCCAAGATGGTCCATTTCTTACCATGTAAAAAGAAAAATGATGCTAGTCAAATAGCACAACTGTTTTTTAAGGAAATTGTTCATTTACACGGGCTTCCAAAAATTATAATGAGTAATCGGGACACCAAATTCTTAGGCCACTTTTGGAAAGTATTGTGGAGAAAATTGGACAGCATATTGCAATTCAGCTCTGCCTACCATCCCCAGACTGATGGTCAAACCGAGGTCGTCAATAGGAGCTTGGGGAACCTACTGCGTTGTTTAGTAGGTGACAAACCTCGCCAGTGGGACTTGGTCTTACCACAAGCCGAATTTTCCTATAATTCAAGCATCAACCGATCAATAGGCAAATTGGTGTTTCAAATTTTCTATGGAGCCAATCCCAAAGGAGTTGCTGACCTAGTGGACTTGCCTACAGATCCCTATCTCAGCAGGGATGCTACAGAATTTGTGGAAAATATTCAAGGAATACATCAACAGGTCCAGCAGAAGTTACAGTCAATGACTGAACAATACAAGGAAGATACTGACCGGCATAGGAGGAGGAAGGTCTTTCATGAAGGCGAAATGGTCATGGTACATTTGAGCAAGAAAAGGTACCCCAAGGGAACCTACAACAAACTGAAACGCAGGAAATTTGGTCCTTGTAAAATTAAGAGAAGAATAAATGGCAACGCTTACCTAATGGACCTACCATAAGAATTAGACATCAGTCCTGTTTTCAACGTGGCTGATCTCTACTCACTGTCGACTAAGTCTAACAAAGAGGCCCATGAAGACCAGTCAATTAATGATCAACATGACAAAGGGGGGGACTGGACCAAACTTTTACCCAAGAAAAGGAGAGAAAAAGTTGAACGTGTGTTAGACACGAAACTTGCCACAACACGCTCCAAGGCTTATAAGTTATACCTAGTTAAGTGGGAAGGACTGCCTAATTCCTACAACTCTTGGTGGCACGGAAGCAGAGTTACTTAAGCACAGCCGAGAGGTTATAGCAGGTGACCTAGAACCATGGGGTTTTGAAATTTTAAAAGAAGAGGAGGATGATGCGGAGCATAGGATTCGAAAACAAAACGGTTGTTTCGATCCATGACTAGCGGTAGCACTCCGCGTTCAAATCGGCATGAATGGACACGACTGCATATTTTTTGGATATAACTTTGGGCAAAATTTTGAGAGTAAAAAGGCTAGGCCTAGGAAAATATCGATAGTTTTTGTTTTTGTTTTCAGGGGTTGGCTGTCACTGTTTTTTAGCATGTTTTTGTCACTGTTTTGGAGGAGGTTTTAGTTGCTGGGAGTGGAGACCAGCGGCCCTGTTTTTAGCAGTCGGGTGTATGGCTTATTCTCGGTTAGTTTGAGTATGGGCCTGCGTGTCCTGCCCTTTTGTTGTTATTGTTGATGGGCCTGTGTGTCCTCTTTGGTGTCTGAGAACATGGGCTCGTTTCTGATTTCTGTAGTTGAGTTTTTTAATCAAAATAAAATGTCGGTGTATGCTTGAAGTGAGTATGTCCCTTTATCTGGTGTACTATTTGAATGATCTTGTTCCTGCTGGTATAAAATGTGTTTTGTTTCTCTGTTTTTAACCTGTGTCTTGGAAAGCTACAGGATTCCAGGGTGTTCTCGGCACTTAAGGATGACTGCATCATGACATCTGTCACATTGACTAACAAAAATTTTGCAATCTCTGTGGAGTGTCGACCACCATAATCCTAACTGTTGGATTTTCTTTGCAGTTGTGTCTGCTTGGAAATGTCCTTCATGCATAATGTTGTCTCATTCGTGTTCTAGTACACACCTTCTGAGGATGTCGTCTAACCCAATTTTGTATAAGAATCCATTTATAAGACTTTATGGTGCAACCTTCATAGCTAAGATATGCTTCTTCTTTGTACTCATTCCTTCTGGTGCATGTCCATCTTCCAGGAAATGGGCTATTTCTTCTAATTCTCCTAGGACTGCTTCTATATGAAATAAATGTGCATCAGGTAAGTCATCTTCGACTCCTATCAGCTCTTCTCCTGTGTCAATTCTAGATAAATGGTTGGGACTAACATTTAACTTACCTAGTTGAACAACAACTTCAAATCCGAATTCTTGGAATAATAGTAACCATCGACAGATTCAATATAAATGGGTTAGCTAAGAGATAATGTCGATATTTTTGTAGTGCAAAGACCATTCCTAGTGCCTCTCTTTCTATTGTCGAATAGTTTCTCTCAGCCTTGTTTAATTTTCTCCTACTATAAACTATAGGGTAATCCATTCCATCATCGCCTGGTTGAGTTAAGATTGCTCCTATCGCTAGGCCTGATGCATCAATATGAACATGGAACTTGATCGACCAGTTTGGAAACCTTAGGATTGGTGCTTCAACTAGTTTTCTTTTTAATTTTTTGAATGATATGTGGCACTCCTCTGTCCAATTGAACTCTTGATCTTCCCTTAGGAGTTCTTCAAGTGGATAGGTCATATCTGAATAATACCTTATGAATTTTATGTAATAGCCTGTGTGGCCAAGTAACACCCTGACTTATTTTGGGTTCACTGGTGATTTTAGGTCGAGGATAATTTTGATTTTTGTAAAGTCAACCTTAATACCTTCCTTACAGACAATGTGCCCTAACAATATCCCTATGGGGGTCACAAATATGCATTTCTTGATGTTTAGGGAGGGTTGAATTTGTCGACATCTCTCCAACATAAATCTGAGCCATTTGCAATGATCCTTTAACATGGAGTATATTGTCCAATCATCAAAGTATACTGCCATGGTCTTGTAAATATATTCCTGAAATGTTTTGACATCAATCCTAGAAAATACTGCAAGAGCATTTTTTAATCCAAAAGGCATAACTTTGTAAGCAAATGAACCAAATTCACACACAAAGGTTGTCTTCTTTTGGTCTTCTTTAGCTATTGGCACTTGGTTATAACCTGAGAATCCATCTATAAATGAGTAGCATTCATGTCCTGTAACTTCATTTAAGATTTCATCTGCATAAGGAGTTGGAAATGGGTCTGTCAGTGTCACTTTGTTTAGTTCCCTGAAGTCGACACAAATTCTTAGTTTGGTCAGATCATGTTTCTTAGGCTGTACAACCATTGGACTTTCCCATTCTAATTGGTCAATAGGATAGATGATGCTTGCAGCAAGCATGTTATCAATTTCCTTTTTGACTATCTCTTTATATTTGTGAGCTAGTTTATATGGCCTTTTCTTCACAAGTCGAACATCAGGTTTAGTGTCAATCTTCATTTCTCCCATTTCATGGACTAATCCTTTGAGGTCTTTATAATCTCTAGAAAATACATCTTGGAATTCTTTTAATAAGTTCACTATCTCTGTGGTCTGCTCTTGACTCTAGTAGTCACCAATCTTTCCATTTTTGGTCTATCATCATTTGAGATGTTGAATTCCCTAGTTTTGACTTTAGCATCTAGCCATTTTGGGGCTTTGGATTCATTGATATGTCGACTTCCCTCCTTAAACTGTGAGAATGTGGTAGGGAATTCAGCTGCAGTCATTCTATCGATGTCATGTTTGTCGGTTGTTTCTACTTTAAGGATTGTACAGATAGGTTTGGTTGTTTCGACATAGTTTGATTTCCATCTAAAGATTTTCCCTGCTATATTTTCATTTTCTAACTGTAGTCTTGTCAACTGTGGTTTTGTCCTTATTTGTATATTGTTGCATTTCATTGTCTATCGGTTATCTTTTAAGGGTTTATTTTCAGTCGGCTGGATAAATTCTTTAATCTGTTTTGCTGTTTCGACCAAGTTTTCATTTTGTGGTATAAAGTTGAAATCTTTAATGAAATTTTCCCTCGGTTCATGCCATAAGAATGTTTCACCTCTAGATTCCTCCATTTTATACCATTTGTTTGGTAAGTCGGTGAGGGTTGATGGGAACAGGTGCGGCCAGGCTCGTTAATCCTTGTATCCAAGTCTTCTCCACTCTTTTTCACATGTTTTAATATGATCTTATGGGTTCCGTCCTTGAGTGAATACAGGTATCTGAGCTTGTTGGGTTAGCTTCTTTCCTCCAAACCTTTCTACAAAGTAAGTCGAAGCTGTTTTCCAGGTCTGCAGTCTTGTCTGATGGGTATCCCACCATCTAGCAGCTTGTCCTATAAAAGTTTTTACTAGGCTTTGAAGTTGGCCATGTTCACCAATATTTTTAGAAACTTGTTCTACATGCATGACTGGTGATTCACTTTCCTTGTATCTTGGTATTTTTGTAGTATTTACATTGGTAGGTTGTAAGGTAGGGTATTCCCTAATTTTTTTCTCAAATATTTTTGGGACAATGGACACTACGAAGCACTGTTGGGTGGGTTTTTTCTGCACTTTTTGAATAGTCCAATACCCTCTTACTCGTGTTTCATAGTCCTTGATCTCCCAATCATATAATTCTATGTCTGAATTATAACCAACTGAGTCTTGGTTACCTAGATGAAGCTCTCCGTAGATGTTAGGTTCTGTATAATCTGTATTGTTTTGAATCTGGTAGAGTTGTCAGACGTCGACTTCTTCATCAATAGGTTTAGTCCAAGGTTCTCCTTGAGATGGGTGAATGGGCACAATGACCTTTTGTCCATTTCCTTTCAATTTGATTCTCTCTTTGTCCAGGGATATCGATGCTTTCATCTTTCTACCCCAAGGTCGACCTACTAATGCTGGGAAAGAGCTGGATCCTTCCTTAGGTTCAATGATCTCGAAGTCGACTTTGGTCAAGATTCCTTTTATAGTCATGTCGATGCTTTTCCAGACTCCAATAGGTTCAATTAGGCCTTGGTCGGCTGGTTTCAGGTATATGCCCTACTCATGGAGTCGAGGTCTGCCCATTTGTTCCCAAGTGTCACGAGTCATGATGTTTACTTTTGATCCGAAGTCGAGCATTACTTGTCGAACATGGTATCCTTCGATTTCCAGGTCGACAAGTGGGTCAGCATCTCCTTTGTATTTTTTATTTAAGCTACAAATTTTCTTTGTTTGTTTTTTCAAGTTGTTATGTTTTATTTCATATAGTAAGTCGATGAACTGGGAGACTAAGTTGTCTTTTTGTACGAGCTGTATTAATTCGTTTACTGTGTTATGTCGATTGTTGTGAGTTTGTTCTTGTCATGCAATTTCTTGGAATACATTGGTTGCTTCTTTGTATGTTTGTTTCTCTTTAAGTGGATCGGGATAGACATTTTTCTCTTTTATTTTGCTGATTTATGGGTTATCACTTCCTTTTTTTGTTCCTTGTCGAGTTACAATATGCAAATTTTTTGTGTTTATTACATCATGTTTTTGTACACAGGACAAGACATTAACATTTTTTTTTGTATTTATTTTTTCCAACATGGTAGGGCAATCCTCTAGTGAGTGATCCCCTACTCCACAATGAGTACAAAATTTGAGGTCAGTTCTCTCTTTATATGGACAGTCTGCAGACCGATGTCCCTCCTTGTAACATGTAAAGCACTGGATGGGTCGACGTGGTCGGTTGTCACGATTCCCAGGGAATCGACCTCTTCCTCCAAATCCCCCATGTTGATTGTCGTACCGACGCTCGTATCTCTAACCTTCGTACCTCTGGTCATTCTGATCATTTGGTAAGTTGGTTTGCTCATTGTGTTGTGCAACCACGTTGGTTTGGTAGACTGCATGGTAGTTCTGTCGGTTCTTCAGGTTCAAATGGCAGTCAGTCGTCTTATGATTTTTAGTCTCGCAAATTGCACACCAGGATGCCTTACCATTCTTCATGTTGAACAGACAATCTTTTGTTGAGTGATCCCCGTGCACCTGGAAAATGTCGCAAAATGATTTAGTCTACACGAATCAAACATCCTGTCTATTGTATTCATGTCGATAGTTGTCTTTCGAGTGGTCGACCATCGAGCACTTGGTGAACCAGATCTCCTGATTCTTGAGGTTTAACTCCTTTAAGGAATTCTGCACACTCTCTAGCTGTTCTTCCAATCTGTGGTCAGTGGAGTAAGCGGGTATGTCCTCATCCATCTCCACTTGGAGAGCCTTTGTGAGTGCATCTTCATAGGATTTGAATGTTTCCAGAATGATGTGTTAATGGACTTTCTGAGATAACCCTGCAAGAAACCACTGGATTAGTAATTGTTCATCTATAACATAGTCCAGCTAGCTCAGAAGGTCTTTCCAGCGCTTATCATAGTCACGAACGGTTTCCCCTGGCTTCTGTGATGTAGTTTTTAGTTTTTTTGCTGCCAAGTGTTTGGCATCTGGAGTTTTGAAAAATGATAAAAATTGCACCTTGATCTCGACTTTGGTTGCTCTAGGTTGTCTTTCCAAAAAGTTCATATACCAAGTCAATGCCCTTTTCTTCAAGGCACCTGCAAACTGTGCCATTTGTCTATATTCATCTGTAACTTGGTTGACCTCCCAAGTTGACTCACAGACGAACCAGTGTCGTCTGGGGTCCTCATCCCCCTCATATAGAGGAATGTGAGCTGATCTGTGACCCATGTCGGAATCACTGTCACTGCTCTTAGGAGGTGGCTGAGGTGGAGGTGGGGGTGGGGGTGGTGGGGTTATTGGTTTATTCATCTCTGTGGGACTATGGTTGACGGAACTTTTGTTCTCGTCGGTTGTCAATTCTTCTTTGACCTACAGTCGATTGATGTCAAATTCTACTTTCGATGGCCTACTGCAACTATTTGTCCACAGTTATGAATGTTTTGTGTCTTCCAAAGCTGTGTTTGGCAGGGGGGGTGCTCCTTCATGTGTCAGTAAGAGTAAGTGGATACTTCGGTTGGAGGGTACCGCTTGAAAGGTAACCAAATTTCCTTCCTCTAGTCGACGAATAATGAGGTTTTTTCCAGTGTATGTTTCATTGTCTAGTCGACTCCATATACCAAATTCACCAGCTTGTAGTTGGAGGTCCTCTTCGATAATAGTTTGCATGCAGGTACGCAGATTTAATAGAGAGAGAGTTGTTCCTTCGTGGGGAGATATTGATTGGAGAGCTTTTGGCTACTCTATCCACATTTCTTCCTCCGTAGGGGACGCCTCTTCTTCCATTCCTTCTTCATGTCGGTCATGACCCGACTCTAGCAGATTCTCTTCCTGGTCGGTCACCCTAGGACTCCTTTTTCTATGCAGTGCTCAGGCTCGTTCTTGTCTTGCTTCCCTCATTTGATGTCTCTCTTCCCTCTCTATTTTCTGAATGTCCGACATACCATTTATGTGATACTATTCTCTTGATTTCTCTTTTGGTAGACTTCTCATTACTGGTGAATGGTATCTACTTCTAGTCGACTAGAATCCAAACTAATTTATCTCAACATATGACCAGCTACCCCCCCATATCCTACCCAACGCTTTCTAGAAAGCCCGGATAGTTCGGTCTACTTGCTCAGGAAGTATTCTCACTCCCTTTCTACAATAAATTTTTCCCACTTCCTTTGCTTTTCTGCCCAGTTAGATTTTGATGGCAGTTGGTGAAGTGATGGACGAGGTTCAACAATAAGTCCTACTCCTTTCTCAATCAGAAATTTGAACAGCAAATTCGGTAAGGAACACATAAATTGTTCGGTGAGGTCTGTGTAAAATTTCTCCTTGACGGTTTCCACCGAAGTTCTGTCTTCGATTGCTTGCTCCTCACAGAAGTCGTCGACGATTTTCTCGAACCACTCCGACAAGTTTGTTCTACCTCCTCAAATCAGTTTTTCCAGCAACTGTTGTTCTTTAGTCCCTTCCAGCTTTCTCATCCAGGAGTTTCTTCATAAGTTAGGGCATTGATTCTACAAACTTCTCATGTGTTTCTGTGAAAAATATTTCTTTTGCTTGTGTGATTGTTAATCTATTCCTTCGTGTGTAATTCTACAAATAGTTTGCAACTTTACGTTCCCACCAGTCCTTAATCTCCTACTCTGGTATCATTTGTTTGCATACATTTCAGACATGTACTACTGGCAACGGAACCAATGTTGTAATCTCACAGATCACATAAGGTTACCAATAATACATACTAAAACATACATATAAAACAGAGACAAGAGATAAGAACAAGTAGGCAAATTAACAGATTATATTATAAGAATGAGTCCATACAACACAGAGAACTGAACTGAGTTCTCATCTGGCTCAACAGCCTAATATATATGATTACAGAACGGTTACAAAATAACTACCTGTCGGTTCAGTGAACCGACATAACCTTAGGTGTCCGACCTAATCTCTAGTTTAGTCGGTTGACCGACTTAGTCTGCTGATCGACTAAGTCGGCTCATCGACTTAGTCGGCTGATCGACTAAGTCAGCTATTGTTCAAGTCGACTTATCGACTTGCTCCTTCTACATATGTTATACCAAAATCCTGTCACCATCATGTGATAAGACATTTGACATACCTACTTGCCCTGAATCCCAGCTTCTGGAGTGGAAACTAAATGGTTTTTCATCAATCTGTCATACAAATTCCCAGCACCACGCATGCCCCTTTATCCAGGAGTGGTACCCCTGCTCGCACCGCCTTTCATCGGTTGTTCGCAAGTGGTGCCACTGCCCATTTCCCTTGGTCCATAGGTAGTTATTACTAGAACCGCTCTGTCATAGAAGGAGAAGCGCGGTACCCTAGGTAAAAAGGGAAAAAGAGAAGTTTCTCGAGGCTTCTAGATGATAAGCCTCATGTACTGCCTTATCCCTACTATTGTGGGTTGGTTGAGCTCGAGATTCCTCATCCTAGGATCTTAGAGGCCACCTCACCAACTAATTTCTCAACCATCTCTATCCCCTAAAGCCCTGTAAATATAAGCTCATAGCCATGGTTGAGGGGAGAACATTGAAGGCATTGTTATGCTGTTGGATTGATCCTAGGCCCAAGATCATTTGGAGAGAGAATAGAGGGCTAGAGTCAGAGCTTTTAGAGATGATAATTTGGTTTCATGGAGATGCATGTCGACTCTAAGGCTTGGTTGTAAACTTCTTCATATTCTTTAATGCAAGTTGATTTCTGTCCCACATATGTTGTTGTTGTTTTGATTTCGCATATATGTTGCTAGATTCCTTAGTTACTAGCATAGATTAGTAGATCATATTCTGGTTGCTTTGATCTATTTCATATTAAGCTTGATTGCAGGTGCATAGGTGGACTATGAAAGCCTTGTATTCCAGATATCTACAGCGTCTAGGGAGAGTCTTCAACCTCTATCCTCTATTTGTTCTGGATCTGAACCATTCAGACCAGTGGAACACCTTGCTTTCCGCAGGAGGTGAAATATTCCAGCTAACAAATCTGGCGACTCCGCTAGGGAGTTGTGTATTAGTCGTTCTGATCTTCCTCAGTTTGCAACTCTTGTCTGAATCCAGGCTCCTTCTTCAACTCTCTTCAGTCAGATCTACTATCTGACTCAGTGGATTTTGGTTTGAAACTTCCAGATCTGTCTAGATCTGAATTATTTTCGACCTTTTATGCTCTTTTTTGTTCCCAATCTATCAGTTTTTACCTTGATCTAGTCTTTTTCTGACTTGATCTATCATTCTCTTTGTGTTTTGTATTTTTACAGGGAGTCGCACATGTTTTTTATAGCTGATTTCACCACTCCAGGTGAATTACACTTTGTATGGCCTTCCCCTGTCCTGCTGCAGACTCCTTAGACCCCATGGACCATTTTTTGTCCTTTGATGTTTCCTTGATCATCCCTAAAAACATATGAAAAATGATACACGTGACTTTTAAACCTATAAGCGCGTATATACATGGGTTTGACCACTAAAACCGCGTACATCAGGATGTGTGCATAATCCAAATCCTTTTGGAGTTTTCCTTGACATGGATCTGACTCATTTGACTCCTGGCCTTCCCTATGCCTTGAGATCGCTCGGATTTGACCTTTCATTACCCCTTTGGAAGCTATATAAGGAACCCCTTGGTACATTAAAGGAAAGAAGAGAGAATTGAGAGCAAAGAAACTATAGTCCATTGTTGCTGGAACTTATGCTTGAGTCTGCATCCCTTTGTCCCTTCGAGCACTAGTGTGTTCTTCCCAAGCTTTCCTTTTGCTTGTGAGCTTGCTATCGAGAGATGGAGGATTGAGGTGGTGGAGGCCCAAGTGGGGGATTCAATTTCTCCGGTTCGCAGACGTGCCGTCAGAGGTTGTATCTTGTAATCTCTGATTTATATTAATAGAAATATATTTCCCTGTCCAATAATGTGTGTTTGAATGAATATTTTATCCATGGGATTATGTCAAATGCTTGTACATTATTGATTATATATGCTAGAATAGATCTAACACCATGATATATAGAATGATGGTATTGTTTACTTGTTGTTGAGGAGGTAATCTTTCAATTCAAGCTAAAGATTGGAAAGCTCAACGGGGATCTACTTCAACCGTCTGGAATAAGGTACAAGGTCTGATCCTTTAGTGTTAGACATTTAATTTCTATTGCATATTGGAAAGGATTGATTTCTGGAGTCAAGTTGTCTGTTGTGGTACCCCAAGCCATAGGAATTTATCTTCGTAACAATGTTCTGTTGGCAAGGAGCGGTGCCACCGCTTGTGTCCAGTTAGCCATATGTGGTGCCACCGCCTAAATCCAATGAGCAAGAAGCGGTTCTGCCTTAAAATCATCTGTCAGCAGCTTCATCTCCATGGTGCCAGGTAGGCCCTATTCCAGACTTTGTATTTTGATTTTTGTGTGTTTTTTGGCTTACTTTTTGATGAAAATGAAGTGTATTTTTGAAAAAAAAATGCTCCCTCATGGCCATGAATTGTGTATTCTACAGTAACTTTGATTGTTATATTCCCTTTGCATTCAAAGAGAGTTTGTGTTTCTTGCATTGGATTTTGCATTATTTTCTTTGCTTGAAACCTCTTGCTCTTTTCTGTAGATATTATTCATTGGAATTGGGAAATATACATTTCATTTTCGTGAGTAGGTTTCGGTTTGTTTTGGACTTGGAATGCATGAGTGATCCATGTTGTTTTGAGTCTTTCTTTGCTTGGGGTGATTCTTGTTTCCTTTTGCAATTCTGATTTTTTCAGTGCTTGGTAGGAAAGATTGGTTCTTCATTTCCTTGTCTGTTTCAAAGAGAAGTTTTAGTTTTCTCTCTCCTTTTCTTTATTTGCAAGCATGTTAATCGATTTTCTTCTTGTTTTATGCATGATTGTTTGAAATTCTAGATCTTACTTTCATTGAGAAGAAATATTTGTTTTCAGCTTTGCAAGCATTAGAGTTAGATTTGTTTGGAAACGTTAGTGAAATCATCTTTCCATTAAGTTTTTATGCATCTTTTTCAAGCATGAAAAGATAGGAAACATTTTGATTTATGTTATAAGTTCTCTAGATCTCTTTCTTATTTGCTTTGAAGATTGTTTGGGGTGCATTGATATTTCACTTTTCATTTGAAAAGATAGAATTGCATTTGCATTTGGGTGTGCATTTTTGGGAAGAAAAGTAAATCTCTCTCCCTCTCTTAGGTAGAATTTCATTGAAGAGGAAAACTTGCATTATCATATAGATCAGTGTGCATCTTCTTTAATTTCAAGTTTTCACTCCATGGTTCCACCTAAACGCACAAGATAAAATTAACGGTAGTACTAGGTTAAAACTTTTAGTAATTTGAGTGATAAGTTAGAGACGTGTTCGGGCGTCGTTAAGCGTAGGAGCTTTCGTTACTTGTCTGCATTACATCCCGGGACTTGTGCGGTTCTTCCACGTACTGTCGATATATCGAACGGTCTTTCACGTACCCTTGAGGTATATAGAAAGGTACTTCACGTACTCAATTGTATATCAGAAGGCCCCTTGTGTACGGTTATGCATTAAACAGCACTACTACTGATTTGAGCTCCCACGTACCTTGAGTATATCGGGAGACCCTTTTAGGAATCCTCAAACCATCTGGGTTATCCTTTTGGCCTGTCCTGTGAGGTTCCTGACTCTTATCCACTCCTTTCACATGTTTGCTTGTTGCTTTTAGTTTGAGTAGTACTTGCTTGTGCATGGTAGTTAGGAGGTTTTTAGAGAGTTTAGAGATGGCATCCTCATCTGGGACTACCACTCAAGAGGTCCCTTTCCAAGGTGTACCTTTTGTATTCCCTCTAATTGAAGGTATTGGTCCTCCCTTTATTGCCACTCTAAATCTTCCTGGATTAACTATAGGATTACCGATCTGGCTGTTTAATCTGGTAATTCCTGTTACACCTAATGTCTCAAATGTCACCTCTCCTCCAGGAGAGGATCGACCTCAACCTAATCTTGCTCCTTCTTCATCAGTTGTGGCTTTCCCCCTTTATTCTTCTTCGCTTGACCAAAGCTCTGTGGTTAGTAGTCATGTGGGTAAGAAGAAGAAGAAAGGGAAGAGTAAAAATAAGAAGGATAAGAAAGAGAAAAAGCAGCAACCATCTGCTCTTGATGGTGCTCGTTCTAAGAGAACACTCGAAAAACCCAAGTTCCCTTGTAAGATTTGCAAGGGGGACCACCTTCTTAAGGAGTGTCCTGGTCTCTCCTGTGTACAAGAAGAGTGGTCTAAAAGGTCCAAACCATCTGTGTCATCAACCTCTGGCCATCATGTTGACGATACTCCCTCAACCAGTGACCCATTGGTAAAAGGTCGTAAGGGTAAAGTCTTGTATCCTTGTTTGATATGCAAGGCTATGCAATGTACTTTTCTTTGTCCAAGCTGTTGGAGACATTTACCATCATACTCACTCTTTCGGTCAAATTGGCCTAGTTAAACCACTATCCTAAGTTTAATTGACATCAGTGGAGCATTAATTACCATCATCCCGGTCACTCCAACGCCTACCTATAGTCAAGGAGGCTAACTTAGCCTTCTCCTACAATCAAGGAGGCTAACTGGAGCACTCCAGGGGTGATCTGTGTGACATTAATGCACCTAATTGCTAACTGGTGGTTACATTCAATTCAACCAGTCAGTTAAGGCGCCTCCATTCATTAAATATATTATTTAATGATTATTTATTATTATTTAATGAACTGGAGTCAACAAGGCACCTCCACCAACTTATGATGGTCAGTTCAGCTTCAGTTAACCTCATCAGGGTTCATTGGAGTCATGCAGTACTAGCACTTGATGGTTGGATTTCTATGACATGTGTTTGATCTCCTTCAGTTGAGATTCAGTCATTTATTGCACTCCGACTTCAGTTAGGGTTTGGTGAGTCAATTCGGGTTTTAGTCAAGTGGTTAACTAAGTGAGATTGCATGGAAAAGAGTCAGTTAAGCTAGACTCACTCATTGAATTCGAATTGTCCCTTAGGTATTCGAATTCTTCATGGAGTTAAGCCATTGCTCATCATGGAAATTGTAACCCTTTATTGTTTATTAAATATACAGAGAGGATACCAATTCTGGATCCGATTATTTTCCAATTCATGAGTATTTGTTAATTATTCTTTGATGATTTTGATTCCTAGTTCCTAGATCATGTGCAAGAATTAATATGGTATCAGAGCTTACGGTAGAACGAAGAAAAATCTCTCAAAAACAATATTTTTGACAGATTTCTCCATGAGAAGTGAGCAATAGCTCAAAATTCCAGCACTGCACCAGAAGCCAAGGCTTACCACTTAATACCCCAAGTAAAGAACTTGTTGATTAAGCTTGCTTGATTGAATATGCTGGGTGTGATGAAAGCATAAAATGTGCATGTTGTCCGACCTTGCGGTGCCCCTTTTGTTTTGATTTGTAGGTTTTATCAGGTACAACTTCGAATGGACTCATCAATCCCTCCTCTCACCCCATTCACAAGCTATTCGGAATGGAAGTTGAAGATGATTGCATATCTGAAGAGACGAGGTCTCTATGAGGTGTCTATTGGAATTGGAAGAGAGACTTATGAGAATGAGAATGACTGGCTAAATGACTGTGATAGAGCTTTTGGAACAATATGTCTGGCCCTTTCTGATAGCTTGTACTTTGTTATTGATTTTGCTGAATACCCAAAGGATCTCTGGACAAGATTGGACAGAACCTTTGGCAAGCACAATGAGGATCATAATAGTACTTTGGAGATAACAGCCAGCACCACAAGAGTTATTCACTCAAAACACTCAGCCTCTACTCTCTCTGATGAAGTTGTTCAAGATGAAGATGAAGCAGAATCTTCTACACATTCAATTCGAATTGAAGAAAGTCTCCATGAAGTGACTCCTTCTCCTGATGCTCCGGAAGTTCATGAGATCTCTGATATCTCATATTCTCATATTGCTGAAACGGAAGAAAACATTCGAATCTCTGATATTGAAGAAAAATACTGCTGCACGTCCATGCAAACATTCACCGGTGATTTTCCTTTGAATTCTATGCAAAATTTACCAGTAATTGCTTCCGAAAGTGAAGAGAAATTTGATTTTTCTCCCTCTAATGTTGCTGCTGGTGTGCAAATATGTAAAATCTTAGATATTTTGGAAGAAATATCAGATTATAAGAGTGACACATTCGCTCCCAATGATCTATATCTTCCAGCAAATTCCTGTAGGATTGCATGCACCAAAATTCAGAATTTTGAAGAAGAAGAAAACTGTGCATCTACCGTCTCGGTTGACCATAATTTTGGATCTGATATGAACCTTATTGGATATGATATGATATTATTTGGATGTGATCTGATATTTCTTGGTTCAAAATTTCAGGTTCATAAACCTTCAGTACTACTTGTAGCTGTTCTCATCAACGGTGTGAAGAAACAAGTACCGCAAGTCTCCTACAAAACTGCTGCTGGGGATTTGATTTCATTTCATAGTTTTGGATCTGTTGTGAACTTATTTAGATATTATTTACATTCTGATATGATATTATTTGGTTCATATTTTAAAATCCAAAATCCTTCATTCATGCTTGTAGCTGCTCTCACCAATTTCGGTGTGAAAAATCAAGTACCACAGTTCTTCTTCAAATTTACTTATGGGGATTTGGTGTTAGTTTCCTCTTATGAGGTTGCTGATATTTTATTGTGTGATTCATTAGCTATTTCAGAATCTATATCATATTATGGAGCTCAATCATTCGCTCTCCAGAGTCCCAGGGATTCTCTACCTTTGGTCACAAGCTCATCTCCTCACAGAACTAGTAAAGAGGAAGACATTCTGCATCCGCTTAAACACTTGCTCCTAAGATTTGGGGCTGATTTTACCAATCATGGTTTGCTGTTCAGGGCTGCAACATATCAGTTTCTTGAGTGGTCCAGACATGGTTTGAATCCTCAAGAACCTTTGCTCTCTCTTCAGATGATTTCAGTTGCTCTACATGGGTCCAGTTTTCACCGTGCAGCTACTTATATTTCTGATTCAGTTGAGTGCATTGTTCTTCTTCCAAAGTGGAATATTCCTCCAGACATATTCATTTATTTTGGATTCAGAAGTTCACATGCACAGTCTCAGGATGCTGCTGCATAGAAGAACCAATTCTTGATTTACTGCTTAGTTTGAGGGGGGGTATTTTTCCCATGAGGTTTTCCCCGTTTCCTTGGTTATATTAAGCAGTTAATTTATTGTACAGGGTGACCTATGGCCTTTGTTTCCAGGGCCCTAGCATTTTTATGCATATATTTTTTCTAACTCTTCCTGAGTATAGCTTAAGGGGGGCTGTTGGAGACATTTACCATCATACTCACTCTTTCGGTCAAATTGGCCTAGTTAAACCACTATACTAAGTTTAATTGACATTAGTGGAGCATTAATTACCATCATCCCAGTCACTCCAACACCTACCTACATTCAAGGAGGCTAACTTAGCTTTCTCCTACAATTAAGGAGGCTAACTGGAGCACTCCAGGGGTGATCTGTGTGACATTAATGCACCTAATTGCTAACTGGTGGTTACATTCAGTTCAACCAGTTAGTTACAGTCAGTTAAGGTGCCTCCATTCATTAAATATATTATTTAATGATTATTTATTATTATTTAATGAACTGGAGTCAACAAGGCACCTCCACCAACTTCTGATGGTCAGTTCAGCTTCAGTTAACCTCATCAGGGTTCATTGGAGTCATGCAGTACTAGCACTTGATGGTTGGATTGCTATGACATGTGTTTGATCTCCTTCAGTTGAGATTCAATCATTTATTGCACTCCGACTTCAGTTAGGGTTTGGTGAGTCAATTAGGGTTTTAGTCAAGTGGTTAACTAAGTGAGATTGCATGGAAAAGAGTCAGTTAAGCTAGACTCACTCATTGAATTCGAATTGTCCCTTAGATATTCGAATTCTTCATGGAGTTAAGCCATTTCTCAGCATGGAAATTGTAACCCTTTATTGTTTATTAAATATACAGAGAGGATACCAATTCTGGATCCGATTATTTTCCAATTCATGAGTATTTGTTAATTATTCTTTGATGATTTTGATTCCTAGTTCCTAGATCATGTGCAAGAATTAATACAAGAATGGATGAAGCTTCGCGTTGGTTGGAAAATATTACTGATCATCAACATGTGATTCCAACAAGTGATATCAATTTATCCCTCAATCCCCCACTGGTTGACCAAGTGGTTGATTCAGATTTATCTGTGATTGATCCCACTCTTCCTTTGGAGAGTGAAGTTAAAGTGGTCGAGTCAGTGTCATTTCCACCTGATCCTGCTCTTTCATCAGAGAGTGTTAAGACTGAAGTAGTCTCTTTGACCAAATCTTCGTCTTGTTCTTCTCTTCCAGTAGAGAATGAACCAAAACCTGGCGAAGTTTTTATGCTTCATTCTAATTGTTCTCGACAAGAGGAAATTTTGTCTGTTTCGACAGAACCCTCTCCGAGTAGTGAGGTTATTTCCTTTGACTGGAGTAACCTAACAGAGTCTCATCTTCATTCGAGTGTTCCTTTCCAAATATTTGTGAATGTTACTGCTAGGCGGATACTTCGCACTATTGTTGATGAAGGGGCTTATGTTAGTATTCTATCCTCAATTGATTGGCAAGCTTTAGGTTCTCCTCAGCTTGTGCCAGCCACTGATCAGATACTGGCTTTTAATCGAAGACCTACTGCACCTTTAGGGACCCTCCCTTATTTTCCTATTACATTAGGAGGGAAAACTATCTGTATTGATGTTATGGTGGTCCAAGGTCCTTTAGATTTCAATCTGCTCCTTGGACATGATTATGTTTATGCCATGAAGGTTGTTGTGTCCACACTCTTTAGAGTTATGCATTTTCCCCATGATGGGAAGATGGTGACCATTGATCAGCTTTCATTTGTTACACCTCATCATCGCATTACTCCTAGTAATTAGACTGCCCTGAATATGCCGCATGTTCTTGTGGCTCTTTCCCCTTCTAGTTAGCTTCTTCCCATCATAGGTAAAATGGGGGGTATGGCTCCAGCATCTGGAGTTCATACTAGAGCTAAGCCGCTAGCTTTTATGTGATGGGGGAAACCTACCAACCTATGGATATCATGTTGGGTAGGAGCATGTCTAGAGCATAGTTTACGCTTTTGGTTTCAAGCTTGCATAAAAATGAAACCATGTCTAGAGCATAGTTTACCCTGTGGTTTCAAGCTCGTTAAAAAATAAAACCACTCCTTAAGTATAGTTTACGCTTTTGGTTTCAAGATTGCATAAAAATGAAACCATGTTTAGAGCATAGTTTACTTTTGGTTTCAAGCTCGTTAAAAAATAAAATCACTCCTTAAGCATAGTTTACGGTTTTGGTTTCAAGCTTGCATAAAAATGAAACCATGTCGCGAGCATAGTCCCCATTCTGTGTCAAGCTCGTTAAGAAATGAAACAGATGCCTTTGAGCAAAGTTCCCATTCTATGTCAAGATCATTAAAAAATGAAATAGATCCTCAAGCATAGTTTACCTTTTGGTTTCAAGCTTGTATAAAAATGAAATCATTCCTGAGCATAGTTCATTTTCTATTTCAAGCTCGTTAAAAAAAGAAGTAGGTTTCCTTAAGCATAGTTTAACTTTTGGTTTCAAGCTTGCATAAAAATGAAACCATGTTCCAAGCATAGTTACCTTCGATTTCAAGCTTGTGTAAAAATGAAACAGATCCCCTTCCCTTTATCCAAGTCTTCCCTTTAGTGTTAGAACTTGAACCTTCTTTTCACCTTCTCTATTCTTGTTCTTCCTACCCCCCTGGTGAACATTTTCACATTAGTAACCAGTTTTTCAGGTTGGGTATAGAAGAAGAATCGACGTCAAATGAAACGAAGCTTGGGGGCATGTCGAACCGCTAGCAACCATGCTAGGGGTAGGCTTCACCAGCCATCATGCTGGGGGCAAGATTCCAACCTCTGTATATCATGTTGATGGGACTTTTCAAGCATAGTTTAACAATTGGTTTCAAGCTTGCATAAAAATGAAACCAATCTTTGAGCATTATTTTAACTGATCTTCGAGCTCGTTAAAAACAGTAAGATGGTGTTGAGCTTACTTTTCATTTTTCGTGCTCTAGTTAAAACATGAAAAGTGGTTTGAGCTTAGTTTATTACTTTTTCGTGCTCTGGATTCAAACATGAAAAAGGTTAATAGAGTCTTCTTTAAACTCTTTTCAGGCTCCCTAAATACGATAATATTTTCGAGCGATCTTATCTTCTTCACGCTCGTTAAAGTATTTGAAGAGTCATCTGTCCGACGGTAGGTTATCTCTTTCTCAGTTCGGATAGGACTATTTACGAGAAAGGAACACTCTAGCCAATCATGACTGGAAGAGTTCTCTAAGGTATGATTTTACACTTTTTTGAGCCTTAGAGACTAAATCATACGAAAAAGGACCCCCATGGAGTTTTCTTCCGTATTCGTTCAGACTCTCTAAACATGAACGACGCTGAGTTTTCTTTCAGTGGACTCGTTAAATTAAACATTGAGAGACCTGTTTTGGGAAGGAACCCCTCCTCTCTCAGGTTCGTAAAACATATGAGACTGGACTTGTCTTCTGACAAGCTATATCGAGTGTTTGTTACCCTCTTTGAACTCGTAAAACTGAAAAGAGGCACTCATCGATCATGATGGGGAAAATGGGAATGGAATCATTTTGTAAATAATGGCAGTTTTTTGCCGTTACCTTTGAACATGGCACTTGTCTGCACAATCATGTCAGTCAATTGGGTATTCAGCTAATCTCCGTGACGATCCACTTTCATGAGTCATGTCAATCCTTTGAGTCTTTCAAAAGAATGCAATTTCCACTGTTGCATTGTGTATCTGTCCTGTCTAGTCATGCTACCAAGTCATTTTGTCATGTCTCCCAATGTTCAAAGGGGATCTGAAGAATTTTTACCTCTGCAGTATACACAGTCTTTGTGTCAATGTCTTTGAGTCAGTCATATGGTTACTACATTCACATCATTCCAGAACTATGTTCCGAGTTTCATGTCATCAATGTGGGACTCATCATGGCCCTCCTTCGACGAGATTTTTCCCGTCGACATCAGCTCATCATCTGGGAAATAGTCTTAGAAACAATATTTATTACCTTGAGATCTATATGCCTTAATGACAGATTTTCTCACTCTTGACATAGGTTCACATCATTGACCTTTGATTGATAGAATCGACTGGGTGTTCGACATCAGGACATCTATTCGCACTTAGTAGATTGTACTAGGGTACCTTGGGAATCATTGACATTAATGGTGATCTCCCTCACACTTGTTAACGGTTCACATCATTGGCCAGTAATCAAGTGGTTTCTACCATGTTCGACTTCATATCATTGTAATCACATGGATAGAATCGTACTTTATGGAAGACGAGACGAAGACCCTAGGCATTTGTTTAAAAGCTCTCATTGCTTTTTCCCAAGTGGCGATGGAGTTTTGTATATCTAGCATGGATCCACATTTGTATGGTCGTGGCTATGCTCAAATTTGCATCTGTATGACATAGATCTACGTTGTATGTCTGGTAGCTATGTCCAAGTTTGAGTCCTCTATCACATGGATCTACGTTGTATTCTAGTAGCCATGCTTATTTATTCCACTCATGAATCTGCCTTGTATTGGTCTGTAGCTATGAGTTTGGTTACTTGTGTCTATGAGTCAACATACTGATGTACTACAGATGCCTACTTGACTGCATACTCCGATTGAGTCGACATTTTCATCTCCTGGCGACAACTTGTTCTCAAAGCTCTCATTTATCGTATCACTATAAGACTCATGCTTTGGGGGGCATCCTTTTATACCAAAATCCTGTCACCATCATGTGATAATACATTTGACATACCTACTTGCCCTGAATCCCAGCTTCTGGAGTGGAAAATAAATGGTTTTTCATCAATCTGTCATACAAATTCCCAACACCACGAATGCCCCCTTATCCAGGAGTTGTACCCCTGCTCGCACCACCTTTCATCAGTTGTCCACAAGCGATGCCACCGCCCATTGGCCTTGGTCCATAGGCAGTTATTACCAGAACCACTCTTTCATAGAAGGATAAGAACGATAACATGGGTAAAAAGGGAAAAATAGAAGTTTCTTGAGGCTTCTAGATGATAAGCCTCATGTACTGCCTTATCCCTACTGTTGTGGGTTGGTTGAGCTCGAGATCCCTCATCCTAGGATCTTAGAGGCCACCTCACCCACTAATTTCTCAACCATCTCTATCCATTAAAGCCCTATAAATATGAGCTCATAGCCATGGTTGAGGGGAGAACATTGAAGGTATTGTTATGCTGTTAGATTGATCCTGGGCCCAAGATCATTTGGAGAGAGCATAGAGAGCTAGAGTCGGAGCTTTTGGGGATGAGAATTTGGTTTCATGGAGATGCATTTCAACACTAATGCTTGGCTGTAAACTTCTTCATATTCTTTAATGCAAGTTGATTTCTGTCCCACATATGTTGTTGTTGTTGTGATTTCGCATATATGTTTCTAGATTCCTTAGTCACTAGCATAGATTAGTAGATCATATTCTGGTTGATTTGATCTGTTTCATGTTGAGCTTGATTGCAGGTACACAGGTGGACTATCAAAGCCTTGTATTCCAGATATCTACAGCGTCTAGGGAGAGTCTTCAATCTCTGTCCTCTATTTGTTCTAGATCTGAACCATTCAGACCAGTGGAACACCTTGTTGTCCGCAGGAGGTGAAATATTCCAGCTAACATGATATCATCCAAATCTTCTCTTAGTCTTTTGTTTGTCATTACCAATTTATCATTAGTCTCATTTAGAAAACAAATCTAATATTTGTGTTGTTCCATAGTTTTCTTAAGGTTCTTAATTTCTGAGTCTATATGCCCTTCTCCCTGTAATGTAGAACCCAGATTTGACAGCCTGTCAATATTTTAAAAATCAAAAGATATATCATTGAGCCTCATAGCTCCTTCTCAATCCTAAGAATGTACTCAAAAGCTACCATGTCCACTACGTATTACAGTCTTACATACATCAAAGTCTGTTAAAAAAAATCCCCAAATTTATCATTAACATCGTATATGCATTCAAGATTCCTAACCAACCTGTAGTAACCCTTCTCAATATTCCTAAGAGAGCGAAAATAGTTTCAAGTGAGGCTCCGCTGAATTTTTGAGGTGAGGCTCCGCTGAATTAAGATCCTTTAAGGGATTTATCAATGATTTAATGTCCTTGTGATATCTCATCTATAAGGTTATTCCATATTTAAAACTCAAAACCAATAGATAGCATTAATTCCCCTTTCAAAATTTCAAACCCTCTCATAAAAATTCCCTTTGCTTAAGCTCAAGCATAAATGATTTACTCCGCCTTCATTTCTCTCCTTTCCTTCGCCTTTTCCTTATTTTTTGGATTTGTCTCCCTTGCACCTGGAAATCCATTTGTCGCCATTCACATTTGTAACTTTTACCTCTTTGAAAATCCATGATGGATTGATGAGGCAAGAACATATTTCTTGTCCATTTCCCTTTATCCTCCATGTTGATTTGTCCTGTCAAGTTTGCTTTATTTAGCATAAGGGATGTCTAGAATCTTCTCCATCAAATCTGAAATCACCACTATTGCTATTAATACTTGGGAGGGTGGAAACCTCTTTTTATTGCAAATAACAAATGAAAAACATCATTACATTGGTTGGCCTTGATGTATAAAGTGAAGAAACCTCTATCTTCAGCCAGTTGATTTACCTCTCTGTTCACATGCTTGAATTTAACTTCATCAAAGTTTGTTTATATATTTTGGTCAGTAAATTGCTTTTAACTGGAGATGGTGCATGTCTCCTTACAATATTATCTCTTACAACATGGTGACCTTTTGGCTATGAATCCATGAATAAGAGGTATCTATTCTATCATAGTCATTCAGGACTTGCATCTAGCCTCATCGACAAAGGATGCATTAATATGGGGACCAACATTAACAACACCTCCTCATTAGAATTGAGCCAACGTTTATCACATTAACATGGCCTCACATCTTGGAAAGACTTCATCATCATGTTCATTGGATTTTGAACCTGGGCCATTGTCATGCCAAGTGCTCCAATTTTCCACTAGACCATATCTCGATGGACAACAAAATGAAAGTTTCTTATTTCCTTTCTAGCCAAACTTAATTGTCCCTCCATCTCCCAAGAATGGGCTACTATCTCCTTTCATCAAATGATAAATATTGAATTTTGGGTTGTCTTCTATAATAGCCTTCCTCTAGTTTTATTTTAATTCTAGCTTATTTCTTTCTAACAATCTTGTCATTTCCTGTTTGATTATTTGTTCTTCTTCCTGTGTAATAATTTAACAGTGTTGTGAAGTTACCATTATCATCCCTTACTATTACTGTTGCACATGCTTTACCTGGTTACCTCTATAGATTCTATACTATAGAGGCCCAATCAAAGTTTTATAATTACCTGACCTTTTGGGGGCAATTTTCATTACTTATGAGGATCTATCCAATCAAAGTCTTATCTTTACCTGGCCTTTTGGGGGAAGTTTCTGTTACTGATGAGGATCTCGTTGATTCTCCATTGGCTATTCTTTATTGGAGGATTTGGAATTTTAAGCTTCATGATATAAATTGGTTGGATTAAAACTTGTTTAATACATAAGCTCTAGAAGTTCTTACCTTTTTTTTTATAAAGAAATCTTTTCATATATATAAAAATTATTTCTTCCTCTGAGTTGGTTCTAATTAATGTAGCATAAGTTTAATTAAATATTTTTCATCTTGCTGCTAGAGTGGCAGATTGTCTCCCTTAATAGTCCTAGGCATGGTATCCTTGAGGTGATCCCTCGACCCGGTTGAATATCTTAAAACCATTGATTCTGTGAATGCTAACATATGTTGTCCCATTCAGCCAAATAAGAAGGGTAAATGGGGTTGGACCATATGCCTAGTCAAATCATCCTTCCAACCTTCTCTCTCTGCCATGTGTGTAGGGTCGGCCTCATTGAATACTTTTCTGCTCTTACTCGTTATCCCAATGAGGTTGAGTATTTATTGATGAATATGTTTTTATCAACTATGAGTCACCAATGAAATTGATCTTTCTGAAACGCTCAAAGAGGATCTAGAAGAAGAAAATACATTTATGAAAAGTACATTATTTGTTTCGAAAGTTTCATTTCAAAATCACCAAAGCTAATCTCAGAGGCCTAAAGTTGCCCTGAAAACATTTTAAACTCTTTGAATGCATGAAACATATTTAGAGTCACCTTTGGAAAAAATGATTTTTTCCTTTGATTTAATTGAATTACAATGATATGCTTAAAAGATACTAGTCTCACCAACTCCTGCATATTTGTTGATCTCCCCAAATTGTCTATTTATAAAAATCCCTTTTTCTCACAATCAATTAATATGCCACACCTTTCCATCCAATCCATATCAAGATGACATCTTTGAATTACATCTGTTCTATTCTTAAGGCTAGATCTACTCTCCAAGTGTCTCTCATTCTAGTCATTAGAAACTTGCATTTTGTACTGTTCTAGGTGCAATAAAATTGTTCACATCTCCAAGGTTTAATATACTCACTAAATATCACAAATATTACCATGCAGTTCATGACAAAGCCTCGATTATGTCCTTGTCAGTTGTCAAGTGTTGCATAAATCTTGTAAGGTGCCTTGGAAATAACTCCAAATGTAGTTGAATTTCTCTTTGGGTAGTATTTTGCATAGTGATCTTGATTACAAATATAACATCCTCTAATGGGTCCTACTCTAGGTATCAAGGGAAGTCTTCTTTGTTTTGGTGTTGTCTGTTTTCAAGACTCAAACCAGCATGGCTACCGTTGTGGCCCATTACCATATTGTTGGTTTATTTGTTGCTCATAGCTACACGATTATTGTTTTCCCTTGTAATTTCTTCCTTACCTCTATTGCCATTGGGGTGTTGGATTAGCTTATTGTCTATTTCCCATGAAGATGTCTATTATCAAATTTAAGTCACCTTTGAGGTTGGTCATTCTGAGACCGGCTTTGTGAGGTTCCATTATTCCTATGATGAGAGATTCGAATTCAACTTTTCTATTTATGAGAGGATCTGGGAGTATAGCTTTAGGTGTCGAAGATTGTATAACTTTTGAAGATATTCTTCTTGTATCTTGATGTATTATTGTTGTACTCCTCGTTAGTGCTAAAAGATGCACTCTGACTGTGGAGAGGGCATGGTTGACACATCTTAATGCTCAAAGTAGAAAATAATGATTTAATGAAGTGGTATCAATAGTTGGTGCAAAGGGTTAAAGAGATTATTGTAGATAAAGAAGGAATAAGTCAGCTGAAAACATCACGCTCTGTGAACGACATTGGGTAACTGGACTAAAGCAAAAAATATATCGATGACTGAACGGTTTCAAGCTCAAGTTGATTGCTAAAAGATACAACAAATAGTTAATAATGTCTCAACATAAAGAACTATGTTTTGAAAAACATTCCAAACTTGGAATCTTACATACTAATCCTATGCATGAGCATTCATAAGGAAAACATCATTATGAAGGACTTCATACAAAAACCAGTCTAAGAAAAGACTACATAGCATCAGATTTAAATACAATTGAAAAAAAGATCATAACAGATAAAAACTCATCACAGATTACAGTTATTAAACAAAAATCTAATAGAGCAGGTCGTAGACCTTCAAAACACAATTTCTAATCCTTCACAATCCTCTCAGCCTCTTGGATGGCCTCACCTCCACCTTTTAATTATTTGAATATATAGAAATATGCAATTAACCAACTATTCAATTTTTTAGGAATGAAAGCTTATCATCGATCCCCAAAGAATAGAATAATCTTGATTTGTGATAAGAAATATGTAATTAATTCTTTGATAGATAATTCTTCGTTGTTAGGTGCTCTGCCACTTGTATTCTCGAATATGGAGTCACTTGCTAAGAAAACTGCTTGAAATCTGACAAGAAATATGTAACTACTTCTTTGATAGATAATTCTTCATTGTCAGGTGCTCTTCCACTTGTATTCTCGAATCTGGAGTCACTTTCTAAGAAAACTGCTTGAAATATGATACTGATTCTTGACCTACAATTCCATTTACACCTCCATACTCCATTGTTGTCATAAAATCAGGAAATGGACTTTAAGCCCGAGATAGGCTATATCACCTTCAAATGTTGATCTTTCTCCTCCAAATTTGAAATTGATTATTAATGTTAGTTTTATGCCTTCGAATATAGGATATAGATTTAGAAATTCGGAGATGACTACTCAACCTCTGTTTCCAGCTTCTCTATTCTCCAGTTGGCATGATTTTGATTTAGGCTAATATTCCTTGAGAAAATTACAATTTGAGGTATGTTAAATTTGTGCATTAAATCCAAGATGAATATACCTTTAAATTTGGATAAGAATTACCCATGCTTATCTCTCAAATGGGAACCTATTTTTATAGCTCTAAATCTCATAAAAATAGGTTTCCATGCTTATCTCTAAAATGGGTCCTATTTTTATAGCTCCAGATCTCATAAAAATAGGTATCCATGCTTATCTCTCAAATGGGTACCTATTTTTATAGCTCCAAAAAATCATAAAAATAGGTGTCCATGCTTATCGCGCAAATGGGTACCTATTTTTATAGCTCCAAATCTTATAAAAATAGGTGTCCATGCTTATCTCTATAATGTGTACCTATTTTTATAGCTCCAAATGTCATAAGAATAGGTGTCCATACTTATCTCTAAAATGGGTACGTATTTTTATAGCTCCAAATCTCATAAAAATAGGTATCCATTCTTATCTCTCAAATGGGTACCTATTTTTATAGCTCCAAATCTAATAAAAATAGGTTTCCATGCTTATCTCTAAAATGCTTATCTTTAAAATGTAACAACCCACCCATCAAAAGAACTTATTATTCAATATATAAACCAAATGCAGTTCTACAAAATACTAAACAAATGGAAACACACCAAAGGAATACTAATTTATATTGAACATGACATAAACAATACATTGAACCTGATTCGATGTACAAGATATTATTGATTTTTTTGATCTTTTGTTGTAGCTAAGGGCTTTGTTCAATCTTCGATGAACAAATGATTCTTGAGAAATCCAATCCTCACATTTTTAGGAGATGTGGAGCTATAAAAATATGTACCCATTTTAGAGATAAGCATGGACACCTATTTTTATGAGATTTGGATTTATAACAATAGCTACCCATTTGAGCGATAAGCCTCGACACATATTTTATTGAGATTTGGAGGTATAAAAAGTACCAAATTTAGAGATAAGAATGGACACATATTTTTATGAGATTTCAAGCTATAAAAATAGGTCCCAATTTAGAGATAAGCATGGACACATATTTTTATGAGACTTGAAGCTATAAAAATAGGTACCCATTTTAGAGATAAGCATGGACACATATTTTTATGATATTTGAAGCTATAAAAATAGGTACCCATTTTAGAGATAAGCATGGACACCTATTTTTATGAGATTTTGAGCTATAAAAATAGCTAGCCATTTGAGAGATAAGCATGGAAACCTATTTTTATAAGATTTGGAGCTATAAAATTAGGCACCCATTTTAGATATAAGCATGGACATCTATTTTTATGAGATTTGGAACTATACAAATAGGTACCCATTTTAGAGATAAGCATGGTACCTGTTTTTATGATATTTTGAGGTATAAAAATAGATACCCATTACCCATTTTAGAGATAAGCATGCAGACCTATTTTTATGAGATTTGGAACTATAAAAATAGGTATTGTTTTAGAGATAAGCATAGACACCTATTTTTATGGGATTTGGAGCTATCTTTATGATATTTGGAGCTATAAAAATACGTACCCATTTCAGAGATAAGAATGGACATCTATTTTTACGAGTTTTGGGGGTATAAAAAGGTACTGTAGAAGGAGCAAGTCGAGATGTAGAAGGAGCAAGTCGACGAAGTCGACTTGAATGAAGACCAACTTAGTCGATCAGTCGACTAAGTCGATGGGCTGACTTAGTCGATCAGCCGACTAAGTCGGTCGGCCGACTAAACTAGAAGATTAGTCGACTTAACTAACAGTCGTGTCGGTTCACCGAACCGACAGGTAGTTATTTTGTAACTATTTGTAACCTGTATATATTAGGCTGTTGAGCCAAGAAAGAACTCAGTTCAGTTCTCTGCCTTGTATGAACTCATTACATTAATATAATCTGTTTTCCTATCTATTCTTGTCTCTTGTATCTGATTTATAGTTATGTTTTAGTATGTATTATTGATAACCTTATGTGATCTGTGAGATTACAACATTGGTTCCATTGCCGGTAGTACATGTCTAAGATATATGCTCACATATGATACCAGAGCAGGAGATCAAGGACTAGTGGGACCGTAAAATTGTGAACTACTTGCAAAATTACGCAAGACGAAACAGATTAACAGTCGCTGAAGCTAGAGCCAGATTTTTCATAGAGACACATGAAAAATTCGTCGAGTCTGTGCCACAACTGTTGAAGCAGCTTCTGGATGAGAAGACCGGACGCGACTAAAGAACAGCAGTTGCTAGATAAACTGTTCCGAGGGGGACGAACAAATCTGTCGGAGTGGTTTGAGAAAATTGCCGACGACTTCTATGAGGAGCAAGCAGTTGAAGACAGAATGTCGGTAGAAATTGTGAAAGCAAAATTCTACACAGATTTCACCGAACAATTCTTGTGCTCCCTGCCGACCCTATTGTTCAAATTCTTGATAGAGAATGGAGCAGGCCACATTGTCGAACCTAGACCACCACTGTGCGAACAGCCACCAAACACCAACTGGGCGGAAAAGCAGAGAGAGTGGGAGAAATTTATTGCAGAAAGAGAGTGGGAATACTTCCTGAACAAGTGAGTTGAACTATCTGAGCCTTCTAAAAGCGTCGGGTAGGCTATGGGGGGGTAGCTAGTCTTGTGTCGGAGGTAGAGTATAGTGGATCCTAGTCGGTCGAAAGAAGATAGCCGTCACCAGTAATGAAAAGTCAACCATAGAAGACTTCAAGAAAATAGTACTGTACGGAAGTATGTCGGACATTCAGAAACAAGAAAGGGATGAAAGACAGCAGAGAAGGGAAGCAAGACGCGAAAGAGCCGACGGGCTACGCAGAGAACAAAACCCTAGGGAGACCGACTGTGAAGAGAATCCGCCAAAGTCGGGTCATGACCGACAGGAAGAGGGCATAGAGAAAAAGGTGTCCCCTACAGAGGAAGAAGTGTGGATAGAGCAGCCAGAAGCTCTCCAATTAAGAGCTCCCGACGACGGAATAACCCTTTCCCCAGCAAATCCGCGTACCAAAATACAGACTATTATTGAAGACGACCTCCGACTACGAGCTGGTGACATTACTATCTGGAGCTGACTAGGTGACGAACCATACCCGGGACAACATCTTGTCATACGTCGATCGGTCAAAGGGAACTGGGTGACCTTTCAAATGGCACCATCCTTTCGGAGTATCCACTTGCTCTTACCGACACAGGAAGGAGCACCCCCCCGCTACATACAACTTTGGAAGAAAACAATGAATCGGACCTGTGCACACAACAGTCCAGTGGATCATCGACAATAGAAATCCACAACAACCCATTGTACATCGAAAACGAATCGACCACCGACGGGACCACAAGTTCCATTGACCAAAATTCCGCAGGCCCGACCACATCAACAACCCCGCCACTTTCACCACCACCCACACCTCCGACCCCACCAACTTCTAAGAGTAGTGAAAGTGACTCAGACATGGGTCACGAAACAGCTCACATTCCTCTCTACGAGGGGGATGAAGACCCCAGACAACATTGGTTCGTCTGCGAGTCCATCTGGGATGCAAACTAGGTGATGGATGAAGACCAACAGATGGCTCAGTTCACCGGAGCCTTACGGAAAAGGGCCTTGACCTGGTACATGACCTTTTCAGAAAGGCAACCCAGAGCAATGAAAGCTGAGATTAAAGCACAGTTCTTATCATTTTTCAAGACCCCAGACGCTAACCACCTGGCCGCCAAAAATCTCAAGACAACGCAGCAAAAACCAAGGGAGACAGTCCGTGACTATGACAAACGTTGGAAGGACCTATTAAGCCAACTAGATTATGTTATTGATGAGAAATTACTAATTCAATGGTTCCTTGCAGGATTATCACAGAAAGTACGTCGACATATCAGTCTGGAAACGTTCAAGACATATGAAGACGCGCTGACCAAAGCTCTGCAGGTGGAAATGGATGAAGACATACCTGCTTATCCGACAGACCACAAGTTAGAGGAACAGCTCGAAAATGTGCAGAAGTCCTTGAAAGAACTGACCCTCAAGAATCAAGAAATATGGTGTACTAAATGTTCCACGGCCGGACACACGAAAGATAATTGTCGACACGAATACAGTCGACAAGACGTCCGCTTTGTGCAAACTAAAGTATTTTGCGATATTTGCCAGGATCACGGAGATCATTCTACGAAAGATTGTCCGTTTAACATGAAGAATTCCAAAGCTTCCTGGTGCGCCATCTGTGAGTCAAAAAGTCACAATATGGCTGACTGTCAATTAAACCTGAAAAACAGACAGAACTATCAGGCGGTCTACCAGACGAATGCAGTCGCACAAAGCAATGAGTAAAATAATACTAATGACCAAAATGGGCAATGATACGAAGGCCGACGATATGAGCGTCGGTACGACAATCGACGACAAGGGTTTGGAGGAAGAGGTCGATTCGTCGGGAATCGCGACATACGACCGCGTCGATCTACCCAGTGCTTCATCTGCTATAAAGAAGGGCACCAATGTGCAGACTGTCCGTACAAGGACAGAACTGACCTTAAATTCTATACGCATTGTGGAGTAGGCGATCACTCTCTGGAGGATTGTCCTACCATGTTAGAAAAAATCAATAATAAGAAAAATGTTAATGTCTTGTCTTGTGTACAAAAGCATGATGTATTAACTACTAAAAATCTGCATATTGTCACTCGCCAAGGCACAAAAACAGGACCTGATAACCCCCAAATTAGTAAAATTAACAACACAAAGGGTTACCCGGATCCTCTGAAGGAAAAACAAACCTATCAAGAAGCCACCCACATATTTCAAGACATTGCACAGCAAGAAGACATTAATACCAGTCGACTTAGCACGACACAACAATTAACTCATCTCATCCAAACAGACAAATCCGTAGCTCAGTTCATTGATTTATTACATGACATAAAAAGTACTAACTTTGGAAAACAAACTAAGAACATTTGCATCCTAAACCAGAAAGACAAAAACGATGTCGACCCACTTGTCGACCTAGAAATCGAAGGTTATCACGTCCGACAAGTGGTGCTCGATTTCGGGTCTCAGGTAAATATCATGACCAGAGATACATGGGAAAAGATGGGCCGACCTCGACTCTATGAGTCAGGAATTTACCTAAAACTCGTCGACCAAGGCCTCATCGAACCCATTGGGGTTTGGAAAGATGTCGACACAACCATCAAAGGAATATCCACCAAGGTTGATTTTGAAATTATTGACCCAAAAGAAGGATCTAACTCCTTCCCAGTGTTAGTTGGTCGACCTTGGGGACGGAAGATGAAAGCCTCCATATCCTTAGACAAGGAACGAATTAAGCTAAAAGGAAATGGCCAAAAATTCATTGTCCCCATTAATCCATCACAAGGACAACCTTGGACAGAACCGATTGATGAGGAATTCGATGTCAGACATCTTTACCAGATCCATAACAATACAGACTATACAGAGCCAAACATCCATGGATAACTTTACTTAGGTGACCAAGACTCCATTGGTTATAATTCAGATGCTGAATTATATGACTGGGAAATGGAAAATTATGAAACACAAGCAAGAGGGTGCTGGACTATACAAAAAGTACAGAAAAAACCTACCCGACAGTGCTTCATTGTATCAATTATCCCAAAAGTATTTGAAAGGAACGTGAGGGAACGACCTACATTACAGCCAACCAGTTTACATACTACTCAACTACCCAGATATAAGGAGAGAGAATCCCAAATCATGCATGTTGAACAAGTATCTAAAAATATTGGAGAACATGGAAGACTTCAAAGCTTAGTGGAAACATTTACAGGTCAAGCAACTAGATGGTGGGATACCCATCAGACAAAATTGCAGACCTGGACAACTGCTTCAACTTTCTTTGTCGAACGATTTGGTGGGAAAAAGTTAACTCAGGAGGCTCAAATCCCTATCTTTGTCCAAGGCCAAGACCCAGAAGAACACATCAAGCTTTGTGAAAAGGAGTGGAGACGGATTGGATACAAAGATGAGTGAGCCTGGACACATTTGTTCCCTTCAACCCTAGCCGACTTTCCTAATAAATGGTATAAGATGGAGGAAGCTAGAGGAGAAACCTTCTTTTGGCATGAACTTAAAGAAAATTTTATCAAGGACTTCCAGTTCATACCTAAAAATGAAAACTTGGCTGGGACAGCACACCAAATCAAACAGTTTCTTCAACCGATAGAAAAACAACCCTCCCAAGACCATCGACAGACCAAGGACTGTAACCAGATACAAACTGAATCAAAATCACAGTCGACACGTTTACACTTAGAAAATGAACACACAAAAGGTAAGAGTTTCAGATGGAAGACCGACCACATTGAAACAACAAAACCCATTTGCTCAATCCTGAAAGTCGAGACCACCGACAAACCAGACCTTGACAGAATGACTGCAGCCAACTTTTCGGCTACATTCTCACAGTTCAAAGAAGGAAGTCGGGCGATCAATGAAGCTAAAGCACCAGAGTGGCTGGATGCCAAGGTGAAAACTAAGGAGGTCGACATTTCAAATGACGACCGACCAAAAATAGCTAAGATGGGGACTACTGGAACGAACACCAAACCACCGAAATCATAAACTTACTTAGCGAATTCCAAGATGTCTTTGCAAGGGACTACAAAGACTTAAAAGGGTTAGTACAAGAAATGGGAGAAATGAAAATAGATACTAAACCTGATGTCCGACCTGTCAAGAAACGACCTTACAAACTAGCTCATAAGTATAAGGAGATAGTTAAGAAGGAAATAGACAACATGTTAGCAGCAGGGATCATTTACCCTATCGACCAGTCGGAATGGGCAAGTCCCATGGTCGTACAACCAAAGAAACATGACCCGACCAGGTTAAGAATTTGTGTCGACTTTAGGGAGCTTAACAAAGTCGCACTCACAGATCCATTCCCCACCCCCTGTGCTGATGAAATCCTGAATGAAGTTGCAGGCCATGAATGTTATTCATTTACAGATGGATTTTCAGGATATAATCAAGTACCCATAGCAAAAGAGGATCAAAGAAAACAACATTTGTATGTGAATTTGGGTCCTTTGCCTACAAAGTTATGCCTTTTGGGTTGAAAAATGCACCTGCAGTATTCTCTCGAATTGTTGTCAAGACCTTCCAAGAATATATCTATAAGACCATGGCAGTATACTTCGACGATTGGACCATATACTCCACCTTAAAAGATCACCGCACATGGCTTCGACTTATGCTAGAGAGATGTCGACAGATACAACTCTCCCTAAACATAAAGAAGTGTATCTTTATGAATCCCATAGGAATTCTCTTAGGGCATATTGTCTGCAAATACGGTATAAAGGTCGACTTTGCCAAAATAAAAATCATCCTCGACCTAAAACACCCAATAAACCCTAAACAGGTTCGGGTGTTATTGGGCCATACAGGATACTATAGGAAATTCATCAAACACTATTCAGATATGACTTACCCTCTGGAAGAACTACTAAAAGAAGATCAGGAGTTTACATGGACAAAAGAATGACAAATATCCTTCGACAAATTAAAAAGAAAACTGGTCGAAGCTCCCATACTTAAATTTCCCAACTGGTTGACCAAATTTCATGTGCATATTGATGCATCAGGCATCGTAATTGGAGCCATCCTTACTCAACCAGGGGATGATGGGATGGATTACCCTATAGTCTACAGCAGTCGAAAACTAAATAAAGCTGAAAGGAACTACTCGACCACTGAACGAGAAGCCCTAGGTATGGTCTTTGCCCTCCAAAAGTATCGACACTACCTATTAGCCAACCCTTTCATATTTTATACTGACCATCAAGCTTTGAAGTACCTTGTTAATAAACCCCTTCGTCATGGAAGAATTTGTCGATGGTTACTTCTTTTTCAAGAATTTGAGTTTGAAGTGGTGGTCTGACCAGGGACGCTAAATGTCGGGCCCGATCACCTATCATGTATAGACATAGGGGAGGAACCGACCGGAGTCGACGATGACTTGCCGGATGCACATCTATTTCACATAGAAGCAGTACCCGAAGAACTAGAAGAAATAGCTCAGTTCTTAGAGACAGGTCAGGCACCTGAAGGTCTGAACACCAAGAAAAAACAAATCTTAGCTATGAAGGCTGCACCCTACAGCCTCATCAATGGATTTTTGTACAAAATGGGGTTAGACGACATTCTCAGACGCTGTGTACTCGACCATGAGAGAGAACAAATCATGCATGAAGCACACTATGGACCTGTAGGAGGACATTTTCAAGCGGATACAACTGCAAGAAAAATCCAACAGTCAGGCTTATGGTGGCCAACAATCCACAAAGATTGCAAAAATGTTGTTAGTCGATGCGATAGATGTCAACGACTTGGTCGACCTCTGCCGAGCACAGAAATGCCATTGATATCTGTAAACCCTAGTCTCACCTTCGAAATTTGGGCTATAGACTTCATAGGACCTTTTCCTATCCCAGCCAAACGATCAGGTGCAAGATATATTATCACGGCAGTGGAATATGTCACCAAATGGGTAGAAGCTGAACCTGTCGATACATGTTCAAGTGAGGTAGCTGCTAAGTTCATCTACGAAAACATTATCACTAGATTTGGATGCCCACTCACATTGATTAGCGACCAAGGATCACCCTTTATCAACAAAACCATCAAACATTTGACCGACCAGTTTCACATCGACCACCGACGAAGCACTGCATATCATTCCCAGTCGAACGACGCGATTGAAGCATTCAACAAAACACTAACAAAAGGGTTAACCAAAATATGCAGTGCCGACAAAGATGACTGGGATGAGAAAATCCCTGCGGTTCTCTGGGCATATAGGACAGCATATAAGCGATCGACCGATCAAACCCCCTTTCGACTAGTCTACGGGCAGGAAGCAGTCATACCCCTACATTTCCAACAACAGACACCTATTATTTCACAAATACTACATGTCGATGTCGAACAGGCAAGAAAGGACCGACTATTTCAACTCAGTAAGCTAGAAGAACATAAAATCATGGCTATCCAGCATCAGGAAATTCACAAACAACAACAGAAAGCCTGGCACAACCGAAACATCAAAAACAAAAACCTCTCGGTCGACGACCTTGCTTTACTTTATAACAGTTGAGTTAAGGGAAAACCCAAGAAACTACATACAGAATGGATGGCACCTTACATTGTCGACGAAATAAACCCCAACGGTTCAGTCCGACTGAAGACATTACAGGGCCTAGTATTTCGGAAAGCTCGTTAATGGAGCCCGACTCAAACGTTACAGAAACTGGAAAAAAAAAAATAACGACCTTAACCGTCAAACAAAACCCATAAAAAGATAGAAAAATTCCAAAAAAAAATAATACATCCGACACAACAAGCCATGACAGCAACTCACTACTTCGACAACCGACATCACCACCATCGACCATCTTCATCGACCAGCCAAGCCGACCATTTTCACCAACGACACCGACCATCGACTTCGAAAGTCCCATCACGCATTGATGGCCTCGAGCGCCGAAACAGATCCTCCATTAAGTCGCACTCAAGTATTGCAGTTGGACTGTCAAGTCCGCCATTAATACACCCATTTCGACACTCAACCACACCCACCCTTATAAATAATGGACAGTCGAAGGTTCATTCACCACACCATTTACCCACAGAGCACCCGAAATCTCAGTCAACCAAAAACCAAGAACCCTGTCAAAACCCCGACCAGTCCGACGCAATGGCACCCAAACTAACCAGAGTCGCGACCAAGGCAAAGGAGCTGCAAGCAGAGGACACCCCCCTACTCAGCTGCTTGAATAACATCAAAAACGCAAAGGTACAGGAGGGCCCATTCCAAAAACTCTGGACAGAGATCCAAGAGTGGGCCTATGTCGACAACAGATTGACCCAGGCCGCTGAGAAAGTTCGGAAGAGTGCCATCTTCAACTACCCTAACGCACCACTGATGGCAAGCTTTGGTGGGATGAAAGAAGCAGCTGTTAAATTCATTATCAGTCGTTACCACAATGGCCGATTCTACTTCGACCAGCCGATTGATATCACCGGGGATGTTATCTCCAATCTTACGGGTTTGTCCAACCAAGGCAGCCCTGTACCTATTAGGATCAAAGACGGGTTAGTCCAAGAACTTACGGGCTCACCGTCGGGCAAGAACTCCAAAGGATTGATGATTGGCCAGATTGCGACAAGGACACCATAAATCGTGGCTAAACTCATAGCAATCACCCTTACATTGGCAAGTTGGGGCAGCGACCTTAAACTGGAGATGCTGGAGGCCGTCGACACTATTGCAACCGACGGTCGGATCTACCGATGGGGAGATTATGTTTCCGACATGATCAAAACCATCTGCGAACGCTGTCAAGAGACGGGAGGTATCATAAAACTCCCATCTCTCATTCTCTAGATTGTTATGTACCATATTTGTCCGGAAGGTAGTCCAGTCTTCCGGGAGCCGACCAAGTTCCAAATGCACCGCTTTAAACCCTTTTCACAAAAAGGCACCCTGCATGAGTTGGCACAGGGGAAAGTCTTCTTGGAAAACTGGTTCCAGCAGTTGAAGGTTCGAACGACGAGGTGGAGGGTGCCCCAGAACATCCGACAAAATCTCCCTGCTGAGTCTCATATACAGTTAGAACTTGTTCATACATCAGTATGGTACATGCGAAGTCAGGACCCTAAAGCCTAGGACCTCGACTACTATCCAATGGTTGACCAGATTTTTGGAGAGTTGACCCGACAAGCGCAGACAAAGATACCAATTCCAGAGGCTGCCAAACAGGTCAACTTCTCCATCATAGAGCCACTCACCGACCAGGAAAAAGAAGAAGACTACGAGCTCAACTTATACATCAGCACATTTGTGTCAGAGGATACCCCGGCCATGCCCACTATTCGGGTACACATCACTGTCAAACCTCCGACTGCAAAGGTAGTCGACCCCCAGCCGACAAAACAACAACAACCAACAGTAAAACCACAGCAACAGACAACTCCTCCGGCTCTAGCAACCGTCAACCCCACTCAAGTACCGACAGGTGAAGTTGAAGGCGACGACCTGGAATATGCTTTATCCAGAAGCATCATTAAGAAGCTGGCTAAGGAGATAGCGGTCGCCAAGAAAAAAATCAAGGCCCAAAAACTACAACAAGGTAGGGGTAAGCACAAGCTTATTCTGGCTGACTCGTCCAATGATGAGGAGGAACTAGCAGCCGCGGCCGTCGACATTGTCGAGGATGCCCGTGCAAATAAAGTATCAATTGAAATTCAGTTTCAACGGTATCTGGACGCAGGAGCTCCGGAGGGTCGGCCAAAGAAAGCAAAAACGGCACTGACACCTGAAAATGTGGTCGACCTTGTGTCGACCCCTCTCCCTCCATCCCCGACAACCATAGTCGAGGAGCAAGCACAGGTACAGTAGGCAGACAGTACCCATGATGAATATCAACGAGCCATCCCGGAGGCACTCAGAGCCAGGGTCGACCAGGACGCTGAGCTTAAAGCTTTCTTCGAGACACTCCCTAGACTGTTTAAGTCGGCCCAAAAAATACAAACAAAAACTCCTCTCTATTCCAGCAAAAAGCCCTATGCAACTGTTACGACGACATTCACCCGAGACCAACAAGGTGATGTAATAGGAACATCAAAGTCTGTCACAGAGCCAATCGACACCGACGCCTAGGACGACCTACCCACTACACCTTCGGAAGCAAGTATCTCTTTCGACCAAAGTTCACAACATACTCCAGCCAACCCTTCGACCCCTGTCCATACCCCCACTCCGTCCCCAACACCACCGTCATCACAACCTCCTTCACCACCATCACCACCGTCCAAATCCCCACCACCAGAAATACAGCCAAACCCATCACAGCCACCGTTATCTTCACAACCGGAAGTGGTCATACCACCTCCTCAAACAGAAAAACCCCCGACCTCCATACCACCTCCTCAAAAAGACAAACCCTCAACTTCCATTCCACCAACCACAGACCCAACCTTAACTGCTGCAGATACCCAAGAGCAACAGCCAAATAAACAGCAGAATAAGAAAGAGCAGCATAGAACATCTGGTCTCCGGGTTAGCCTAAGGGATGCAAGTTCCTTGGACGACACAGAGGTCGGCCAACTCCTTAAAACTGTGGCCAAAGAGTCAAAGAAAAGGACAGATCGAAAAAATAAAGAGCTTGTAGCCAAAAATGCAGAAGAAGTCGAGTTTCTCGGTGAATGCAGAGCTCTAGTACAGGCCGTGATACCAGGCCCTCTCGAAGTCGACACAGATCAACCACTGGAAAGAGCATATCAGCTATTCGAGACGATGGTATCGACCGTCCAGACCCGGATGCAAGAGACTAAGGAAGAGCAAAAGGAGGAGACTGTTCGACTGCTCCTGGCCCAGCACACTACATTCTTGGAGGCATACAAGATTCTACAGGATCATATGGAAGAATCATTTGTCACTGAGGAAGTATTACGAGACTGGCCTACTCACTATGGGTAGGTCTATCAGCATACAAGGCAGGCGCGACAGGGCATTCAAGCGTTGGAGGGCAGGAAGTCGACAGAGGCAGAATTGAGGCAGACCATTGAAGAACAAATTGTGATGGAAACCAACAAACTGCAGAAGCTAGAACAAGAGGCACATCAGTGGGTTTAACAAGCCTTTCCCAATCTAGAGAAAGTCGACATCATCTTCCCACAGATGAAACGACTCATCAATGCTGCAGAAGAGAAAAACAACTTGTTGGGTCCCAACATGGAGAATATTGCAGAAATGCCCATGTCCGAAAAGATGTCGATCCTTTCAAGTCTCACCACCTTAACAATCGATATCCAGAAGGCATTGCAGAGTTGGACCGACTTTCAGCATCACCTTGCCATCACAACACCAGCCATTGTCGAAGTCTGCGTCCAGAGAAGACCAACCATCTAGTTGCACAGTCCACATCATGAGCAAGTATGATTGTCCCTCCCTGTTTCTTCGGGACGAAGAAACGTTTTGTTCATGGGGGAGATGTAGAAGGAGCAAGTCGACGAAGTCGACTTGAACGAAGACCGACTTAGTCGATCAGTCGACTAAGTCGATGGGCCGACTTAGTCGATCAGCCGACTAAGTCGGTCGGCCGGCTAAACTAGAAGATTAGTCGACTTAACTAACAGTCGTGTCGGTTCACCGAACCGACAGGTAGTTATTTTGTAACTGTTTGTAACATGTATATATTAGGCTGTTGATCCAAGCAAGAACTCAGTTCAGTTCTCTGCCTTGTATGAACTCATTACATTAATATAATCTGTTTTCCTATCTGTTCTTGTCTCTTGTATCTGATTTATAGTTATGTTTTAGTATGTATTATTGGTAACCTTATGTGATCTGTGAGATTACAACAGGTACCCATTTGAGAGATAACCATGAACACTTATTTTTATGAGATTTGGAGTTATAAAAATAGGTATCCATTTTAAAGATAAGAATGGTACCTATTTTTATGATATTTGGAGGTATAAAAATAGGTACCCATTACCCATTTTAGAGATAAGCATGGATACCTATATTTATGAGATTTGGAGCTATAAAAATAGGTACCCATTTGAGAAATAAGCATGGGTACCTATTTTTATGATATTTGGAGCTCTAAAAATCAGTACCCATTTTAGAGATAAACATGGACAACTATTTTTATGAGATTTGGAGCTATAAAAATAGGTACCCATTTTAGAGATAAGCATTGAGACCTATTTTTATGAGAATTTGAGGTATAAAAATAGATATTCATTTTAGAGATAAGCATGGTACCTATTTTTATGATATTTTGAGGTTTAAAAATAGGTAACTTTAAATAAGATAAGCATTACCCATGCATATCTCTCAAATGGGTACCTATTTTTATAGCTCCAAATGTCATAAAAATAGGTTTCCAAGCTTATTTCTGAAATGGGTTTTTATTTTTATAGCTCTAGATGTCATAAAAATAGGTATCCATACTTTTCTCTCAAATGGGTACCTATTTTTATAGCTTCAAATCTCATAAAAATAGGTGTCCATGCTTATCGGGCACATGGGTACGTATTTTATAGCTCCAAACCTCATAAAATAAGTGTCCATGCTTATCTCTATAATGGGTACCTATTTATGTAACTCCAAATTTCATAAGAATAGATGTCCAAGCTTATGTCAAAAATGGGTACCTATTTTTATATCTCCAAATTTGAGAAAAATAGGTATCCATTCTTATCTCTCAAATGGGTACCTATTTTAATACCTCCAAAACTCATAAAAATGAGTGTCCATGCTTATCTCTAAAATTGGTAATGGGTATATATTTTTATAGCTCCAAATCTCATAAAAATAGGTGTCGATGCTTATCTCTCAAATGGATACCATTTTTTATAGCTTCAAATCTCATAAAAATAGGTCTCCATGCGTAGCTCTCAAATGGGTACCTATTTTTATAGCTCCAAATCTCATAAAAATAGGTATCCATGCTTATCATTCAAATGGGTACCTATTTATATAGCTTCAAATATCATAAAAATAGCTCCAAATATCATAAAAATAGGTGTTCATGCTTATCTATAAAATGTTTATCTCTAAAATGTAACACCCCACCCATCAAAAGAACTTCTTATTCTATATATAAACCAAATGCAAAGCTACAAAATATTAAACAAATACAAACACACCAAAGGAATACTAATTTATATATAACGTGAAATAAACAATACATGAACCTGATTTGATATACAAGATGTTATTGTTTTTCTTGATCTTTTGTTCTAGCTAAGGGATTTGTTCCATCTTCGATGAACACATGATTCTCTAGAAATCCAATCCTTACATTTTTAGGAGATTTGGAGCTATAAAAATAGGTGTTGATTTTCGAGATAAGCATCTACACCTGTTTTTATGAGATTTAAATTTATAACAATAGGTACCCATTTGAGCGATAAGCCTCGACAACTATTTTATTGAGATTTTGAGGTATAAAATGTACCAAATTTAGAGATTAGAATGGACACATATTTTTATAAAATTTGGAGCAATAAAAATATGTCACAATTTAGAAATAAACATGGACACCTATTTTTATGAGACTTGGAGCTTTAAAAATAGGTGCACATTTTAGAGATAAGCATAGACACTTATTTTATGATATTTGAAGCTATAAAAATAGGTACCCATTTTAGAGATAAGCATCCACACCTATTTTTATGAGATTTGGAGCTATAAAAATAGGTACATATTTTAGCAATAAGCATGGACACTTATTTTTATGAGATTTGGAGCTATAAATATAGATAGCCACTTGAGAAATAAGCATCAACATCTATTTTTATAACATTTGGAGCTATAAAAATATGTACTTATTTTTAAAATAAGTATGGACATCTATTTTTATGAGATTTGGAGCTATAGGTACTTATTTTAGAGATAAGCATGGTACTTATTTTTATTATATTTGGAGGTATAAAAATAGATACCCATTACCCATTTTAGAGATAAGCATGAACACTTATTTCTATGAGATTTGGAACTATAAAAATATGTACCGATTTTAGAGATAAAAATGGACACCTATTTTTATGGGATTTGGAGATATAAAAATAGATACTCATTTCAGAGATAAACATGGAAACCTATTTTTATGAGTTTTTGAGGTATAAAAATAGGTACACATTCGTGATATAAGCATGGACACCTATTTTTACGAGATTTGGAGTTATAAAAATAGATACCCATTTTAAAAATAAACATGGTACCTATTTTATGATATTTGGAAGAATAAAAATCGGTAACCATTGCCCATTTTAGAGATATGCATGGAGACCTGTATTTATGATATTTGGAGCTATAAAAATAGGTACCCATTTGAGAGATAAGCATGGGTATCTATTTCTATGAGATTTGGAGCTATAAAAATGGGTACCCATTTTAGAGATGAGCATGGGCACATATTTTTATGAAATTTAAAGCTATACAAATAGGTACCCATTTGAGATATAAACATGGACACATATTTTTATGAGATTTAGAGTTATAAAAATAGGTACTCATTTTATATATAAGCATGGACACCTATTTTTAAGAGATTTGGAGCTATAAAAATAGGTACCCATTTGAGAAATATGCATGAAAACCTATTTTTACGATATTCGGAGTTGTAAAAATAGGTACCCGTTTTAGAGATAATCATGGACACCTATTTTTATGAGATTTGGAGTTACAAAATTGGGTATCCATTTGAGAGATAAGCCTGGACACCTATTTTTATGATATTTTGAGCTATAAAAATAGGTACCCATTTTAAAGATAAACATGGACACCTACGTTTATGAGATTTGAAGGTATAAAAATAGGTACCCATTATAAAGATAAGCTTGGACACCTATTTTTATGAGATTTGGAGCTATAAAAATGGGTACCAATTTTAGATATAAGCATGGACATCTATTTTCATGAGATTTTGGGACATAAAAATAGGTATCTATTTTAGATATAAGCATGGACACCTATTTGAGAGATACGCATGGACACCCATCTTTATGAGATTTGGAGCTATAAAAATAGGTACCTATTTTAGAGATAAGCATGGCCAAATATCATAAAAATAGGTTTCCATGCTTATCTCTAAAATAGGTGTCTATGATTATCTCTCATAATAGGTGTTTCCATGATTATCTCTAAAATAGGTACTCATTTGAGAGATAAGCATGAGTACCCATTTTTATGAGATTTGGAACTATATAAATAGGTATCCAATTGAGAGATAATGATGGATACCTATTTTTATGATATTTGGAGTTATACAGATAGGTACTCATTTTAGAGATAAGCATGGAAACCTACTTTAATAATTTTAATTTCATAAGAATAGGTCTCCATAGGTGTCCATTATTATCTCTCAAATGGGTACCTATTTTTATAGCTCAAAATAACATAAAAATATGTGTCCATGCTTATCTCTCAAATGGATACCTCCTTTTGATGCTCCAAATCTCATAAAATTAAATTTCTAAGCTTATCTCTAAAATGGGTACCTATTTTTATAGCTCCACATCTCAAATGGGTACCTATTTTTATACCTCCAAAACTCAAAAAAATAGTTGTCCATGCTTATCTTTCAAATGGGTACCAAATTGTTTATCTTCAAATCTCGCAAAATTAGGTGTATATGCTTATCTCTAAAATGGGTACCTAGGTGTCCATGCTTATCTCTAAAATGGGTATCTATTTTTATAGCTCAAAATCTCATAAAAAATAGGTGTCCATACTTATCTCTAAAATTGGTACATATTTTTAAAGGCTCCAAATCTCATAAAAGTAGGTTTCCATGCTTATCTCTAAAATGGGTACCTATTTTTATAGCGCCAAATCTCATAAAAATAGGCATCTTGTCTTATCTCTCAAATGGGTACCTATTCTTATACCTTCAAATTTCATAAAAAGTAGGTTTACATGCTTATCTCTCAAACGGGTGCCTATTTTTATAGCTCCAAATATCATAAACATAACTCCAAATCACATAAAAATAGGTGTCCATGATTATCCTTAAAATCGGTACCTGTGTTTATAGCTCCAAATCTCATAAAAATAGTTGTCCATGCGTATGTCTCAAATGGTTACCTTAGTTTGACCAACCTTGAACGAGGGCCAAAATAGCTACAAAAAAATTAGTGTCCATTCTTATCTCTAAAATGGGTACCTATTTTTATTGCTTGAAATCTCATAAAAATAGGTTTTCAAGCTTATATTTAAAATGGGTACCTATTTTTATAGCTTCAAATATCATAAAAATATGTTTCCATGCTTATCTATCATATGGGTACCTATTTTTATAGCTACTAATCTCATAAAAATAGGTGTCCATGCTTATTTCTCAAATGAATACCTATTTTTATAGCTCCAAATCTCATAAAAAATAGGTTTCCATGCTTATCTCTAAAATTGATACCTATTTTTATAGCTCCAAATCTCATAAAAATAGGTGTCCATGCTTATCTCTAAAATGGGTACCTATTTTTATAGCTCCAAATCTCATAAATTAGGTACCCATGCTTATTTCTCAAATGGGTACCTTTTTTTATAACTCCAAGTCTCATACATATAGGTCTTCATGCTTATCTTAAAATGGATAATGGGTACATATTTTTATACCTCCAAATATCATAAGAATAAGTACCATGCTTATCTCTAAAATGGGTACCTATTTTTATAACTCCAAATCTCATAAAATAAGGTATCCATGCTTATCTGTCAAATGAGTACCTATTTTTATACCTCCAAAACTCATAAAAATAGGTGTCTGTGTTTATCTCTCGAATGGGTACCTAATTTTATAGCTCCAAATCTCATAAAGATAGCTCCAAATTCCATAAAAATAGGTGTACATGCTTATCTCTAAAATTGGTACTAGTTTTTATAGCTCCAAATATCATCAAATTAGGTGTCGAGGCTTATCTCTAAAATGGTTAATGGGTACCTATTTTTATACCTCCAAATATCATAAAACTAGGTACCATGCTTATCTCTAAAATCGGTACGTAATTTTATAGCTCCAAATCTAATAAAAATTGATGTCCATGCTTATATCTAAAATGGGTACCTGTTTTTATAGCTCCAAATCTCATAAAAATAGGTGTCCATGCTTATATCTCAAATGGGTACCTTTTTTTATAGCTCCAAATTTCATAAAAATAGGTGTCCATGCTTATGTCTAAAATGGGTACCTTTTTTATAGCTCCAATTCTCATAAAAATAGGTGTCCATGCTTATGTCTAAAATGGGTGCCTATTTTTATAGCTCCAAATCTCATAAAAATAGATGTTCATTCTTATCTCTAAAATGGGTACCTATTTTTATAGCTCCAAATATCATAAAAATAAGTGTCGATTCTTATCTCTAAAATGGGTACCTATTTTTATAGCTCCAAGCTCACTACAACAAAAACTGGATTTAGCGTCGAATTTAGCGCCGGATTTTAGTGTAATTTTTTCTCAATTGTGGTGAACAATCTGGCGCTAAACCTGGCGCTATTGTACATTTTCGTAAAACGCCGTCTATTGCATCTTTTTTTTCGTCCTTTTTAACATCCATTTTTGTGTCCATTTTTGCGCCCAACTTTTTGCGTCTTTTGTTACGCCTTTATTTCCACCCAATTTTGCAACTTCTATTGCATATTTTTTTGCATCCTTTGTTACATCCTTGTTTGCACCCAGTTTCACGCTCAGTTTTGCATCCAATGTTGCGTCTTATTTTTCTCCTAGTTTTTCATCGAGTCTTGCACCCAATTTTGCACCATGTTTTGCATAAAATTATGTGTCCAATTCTACATCTAACGTTGCATCTAGGTTTGCATCCAATTTTTGGCCCAATGTTGCATCTAGTTTTGCATCCAATTTTACTTATAATGTTGCATCCCCATTTGCATCTAATTTTGTATCTTGTTTTACATCTTTTTTTGTATCCATGTTTATGCCTAATGTTTCATCTTGTTCTACGTCGTATTTTGCATCTAGGTTTGCACCTAGTTTTGCATCCCGGTTGATGTCTTTTTTTGCATCTATGTTTAAGCCCAATGTTACACCTAGTGCTGCACCTAGTGTTGTGCTTAGTTTTGCACCCATGTTTGCATCTAGTTTTGTGTCCAATGCTGCATCCCATCTTGCATTCAATATTACGTCTAGTTTTACATCCAATGTTTTGTCCCATCTTGCATCCAATATTATGTCTCATTTTAAGTTTTTGTTTGCGCCAAGTGTTCCTTCTATTTTTGCACCTGGTGTTACGCCTAGTTTTATGTCCATTGATACACCATATTTTGTGCTCAATTTAATGTCCAATTTTACGTCTAGTTGGGAGTCCACTTTTGCATCTACTGTTGCATCTAGTTTTGGACCTAGTATTGCATCTAGTTTTGAGTCATTAATTGTGTTTAGTGTTGAGTCTCTTTTTGCATCCAATTTTGCGTTTAGTATGACATCCATTTTTGTGTCCATATTTGCGCCTGACATAAGGACGACTTTTGCATCCACTTTTGTGTTTAGTGTGACGTCCACTTTTACGTCTTGTTTTGTATTTAGTGTTGCATCTAATATTGCATCCATCTTGCACTACTACATTTTTTACCTTTAGAAATACATTCCAATATCATTAGGGCATGGAGGAATCGAACCACCAACCTCCTGCTTGTAAAGCAGGTGCTCTTCCATTGAGCTAGCACTCTTTAAGAATCGGGAAAAGGAGAAACATTAACACATAGATTTGATCATTTGTAATTCTAATAAAAAACAATAAGATCCAAAGACATTCATGCTTAAAATCCAATTTGTTTTTTCAACCACACTTATAAGCACAAAAATCTACCATGCTCAGGCAACAAAATATCCTAAAAAGTTACGCAATCTATTAAAGTGGTCTGCAAAAGAGTCTTAGAGAACAACATAATGTATTCATGCATACCTAATAACCTAAACTTGATATGGACAAAGAATCAGGAATGTGTTTAAGAAATAGTTGTAGAAACCAATTGAGGATGTGTGTGTTGCTACATACATCATGTTATTCATTGATGAGGTGATTTTGTTCAGCAATGGGATGGTAAGAGAAGAACTCGTGAATGGTTACTATAAGAAGATGTCTACTATGTGCAGCATATATGATATAATGAATATTTTAACAATTAACACCAACAAAGTTGATTTATATTATGTGCATTATTTATAATCTAAAAAATTTTAAGATGTCAATAGGAAAAAGGATCATATTGGTTTCCACAATTGATAAGGCCACAAGGAGGTAGATGAAGTTCAGGGGTTTCTCATCTTACTAACGATTGTTCCATCAAGAGATTCTGAAGGGGAATTCCATCACTTCATCAACATAGCTTCATGAATCCTGCGAATTTCGGGAGCAGGGGCAGAGAGGGGGGCGCCTCCACGCAACATAGCTTCATGAATCCATTTAATAATAGCTAACGAAGAGAATGTGAAATAAGAACTAACAAAAACAACACAAAAAGAAAAAGAGAATAATGGGATTCAGAGTAAAAATTAGTGAAGAGACGTGGAGAAGGAATGAATAAAAAAAACTTTACATAGAAAAGAACAAATGTTTGCTTGAACTATTAAAAATTTCAAAAGGGGTTTATCAACAAACAATCTCAAATTGAAATTTATCTTAGGCACATTAATGAACAATTCATGAGTTCCACATTTGTGATGATCAAGGCTAATTTGATTTATGGGGTTCTAAATACCAACAGTTTTAATAGTGGACAATTCAATTTCTTTCCCATTGGAATAGATGTGCCAATTTAAATTCATATACCATTGTATAAAATTGAACCTTAGAGAACGAAGTGAGGTGGGGGTTTTGGAGATAGTTCAATTTTTTACTTAATATTAAATAATACAACATTCGACTTTACATTTGGGGATCACATGGGGTTTAGATAGGGGAGGACTAATCTAGGTCAAAATGAGAGAATTTTATTGTGCAAGTTCATCATCTTGCAGAACTGCAAGAATCTAAAATAGAAAAGTTGTGGGGATGAAATGACACAAGACGAAAACCTCCAAAATTGCAAGGTCGTAGACACAACAAAGTGATCAACACAATTTGAGACCTGTCACACTAAGTTTCCAAAACCAATGTTCCATAAGTGAACATAATTTTGCAAGAATTAGAATACATGAAACACAGCTGAAAAAATCAGAGTTCCACAACAATACAAAGGCCACGAGACCATATAGTGGAATATAGAAAAGAAACACAACAGTATTTGAATAAAGAATCAATAGGTCATGGACTTTAAAAATACAAGTTCTATGTGTTTTGAGATTCTAACTCAACAACAAAATTGTTGTGTGTGCATGTGTGGATGTATGTAAGTGTATGAGTTAGGAGAAAACTTAAAATCCTTGAAAGTAATGGTCTTCCATATTATAAGGGTCTTTTACAAAATTTATTTGTATTAAGCCATGCGAATATGCATGTGTTCTTTATTCTATGCATTTAATCTAATTCTAGATCTGTAGGAAAAGAAATACAACAAACTATCTAACATCCGTAAGAAACATCCAACATTCTCTAGACGCACTTTGTATGAGCATGAGTGTTGTAATTTAAGAAAGAGATCAAAAGTCTGTGCAACTCCAGATAGATGATCGTAACATGCCCATTAGAAGGAAACTCATGAACCCCTAACTTGGGTAGACATGACAAGAACACTAATAATCTAAATAGAAGTAACAGTAAAATATCTATGACATACCATTGATATTTAACATCTTTTTTGTACTTCTCCCAAATGCTTTGTTGTGACTCACTCTTAGGGATGACCTCCACAGTAGTCAATATTTCCCCTTCCACTTCCTTCCTTGTAAGAACAAGCTTCTACACTTTCGACAGCTCTAAAAAATTGACATCAATTTGTTAGATAACACAATATCAAACAAGTCAAAACAAATTCTATTAAACATTATCATCAGTTGGAAATTTTAGGAAAACGTATTCTTGGATAACCATCTGAGTAGTAAAAATGAAAAATATCAAAGTAAAATGTAGTTGTGCTATGCAAACAAAAGGCATGTTCTTTAACAAATAATTCCCCAACTTAGTATAAATAATAATTGTTATCTAGGGGTCCAACATGCTACCTTAAGGCCCAACTTGTTAATGACTAACAGGCTACCATCCTAACAACTGACATCAGAAACAATATAATAGCATTTGAATTTCTTTATTTCCACCTAACCTTGAAAGTTAGAGGATTCAATGCAAATATGCGATCCCATGTAGTGAATGTTTATCCCATGTAGTGTTGTACTTCTTAAAATCAACAAGGTTCACTGTTT
>LPNX010894431.1:529236-591500 GCA_001517045.1 Pseudotsuga menziesii
CGTGGGAATTGGGACGCGAAAAAAGTGGATGCAAACGTGGATGCAATAGTAGATGCAAAAAAAGACGTAAACATAGATGCAAAATGGGATGCAAAAAGGGATGAAAACATGGGTGCAAAAGTGGACGAAAAAATGGATGCAAAAGTGGATGCAAAAATAGCTGAAACAAAATGAGATGCAAAAATAGACTCAAAACAGGATGTAAACTTTGATGCAAAACTTGGCGCATGAAGGGATGCAAAAAAAGAAGCAGAAGTGGATGCAAAAGTGGATGTAAAAAAGGATGCAAAAGTGGATGAAAACAAGGGCGTAAAAGTTGAGGCAAACATGGGCGTTAAAGGGGGCGCAACAAGAGTAGATGTACAAACTAGGCGCAAAATTAGGTGCAAAACTAGGCTCAAAACATGTCGCAAAACCTGATGCAAAACTTGGTGCATAACTAGGTGCAAAACTCGGTGCAAATTACGCCACAATTTGCGCCAGATTTAGAAAAAGGACGCAAAAAACGCCTAAAATAGCACCGACCCGTGAAATTGTGCCATTTTGTCAAAAAAATGAAGAAAAATACACTAAAGATGGTCTAGACGCAAAAAAGGATGCAAAAAGAGATGCTAAATCTAGTTTTTGTTGTAGTGAAGTCTCTTAAAAATAGGTGTTCATGCTTATCTCTAAATTGGGACATATTTTTATAGCTCCAAATCTCAAACAAATATGTGTCCATGCTTATATCTAAATTTGGTACCTTTTATACCTCCAAATCTCATTAAAATATGTGTCGAGGCTTATCGCTCAAATGGGTACCTATTGTTATAGCTCAAAATCTTATAAAAATAGGTGTCCATGCTTATCTCTAAAATGGGTACCTATTTCTATAGCTCAAAATGTCATAAAAATAGCTCTAAATCTTATAAAAATAGGTGCTCATGCTTATCTCTCAAATAGATACCTATTTCTATAGCTTCAAATCTCATAAAAATATATTATCATTCTTATATATCAAATAGACACCTATTTTTATAACTACAAAACTCATAAAATAGGCACCATTTATAGCTCCATGGCTATCTCTAAAATGGCTACCTATTTTTATAGCTCGTATCTCATAAAAATAGGTGTCCATGTTGATCTCTCAAATGGGTACCTATTTTGAAATATAATAATGGACACCCATTTTAGATATAAACATGGACACTTATTTTTATGAGATATTAAGCTGTACCCATTTTAGAGATAAGCATGAAAACCTATTTTATGAGATTTGGTGCTATATATATACGTACCCATTTGAGAGATAAGAATGGACACCTATTTTTATGAGATTTAGAGCTATAAAAATAGGTACCCATTTTAGAAATAAGCATAGACACTTATTTTTATCATATTTGGAGCTATAAAAATAGGTACCCGTTTTAAAGATAAGCATGGACACCTATTTTTATGAGATTTGGAGCTATAAAAATAGGTACCCATTAGAGAAATAATCTTAGACGCTTATTTTTATGAGATTTGAAGCTATAAAATAGGTGTTCATTTTAGAGATAAGCATGGAAACCTATTTTTATGATATTTGGAGCTATAAAATAGAAATCAATTTTATAGATAAGCATGGACATCTATTTTTATGAGATTTGGAGCTATAAAAATAGGTACATATTTTAGAGATAAGCATGGAGACCTATTTTTATGAGTTTTAGAAGTTTAAAAATAGCTACCCATTTGAAAGATAAGGATGGAGACCTATTTTTATGAGATTTAGAGCTATAAAAATAGGTACCCATTTTAGAGACAAGCATGGACACATATTTTTATGAGTTTGGAGCTATAAAAATAAATACCCATTTTAGAGATAAGCATGGGCACCAATGATTTTGAGATTTGAAGGCATAAAAATAGGTACCCATTTGAGATATAAACATGGACACCTACTTTTATGAGCTTTGGATCTCTTATCTCTCAAATGGGTACATATTTTTATAGCTCCAAATGTCATAAAAATAGGTACAAGTCTTATAAAAATAGGTGTCCATGCTTATCTCTGAGATGGGTACCTATTTTTATAGCTCCAAATCTCATAAAAATAGGTCTCTATGCTTATCTCTATAATGGGTACCTATTTTTATAGCTCCAAATATCATAAAAATAGGTGTTCATACTTATCTCTCAAATGGGTATTTATTTTATAGCTTCGAATTTCATAAAAATAGGTGTTTAGGTGTCCATGCTTATCTCTCAAATAGGCACCTATTTTTATAGCTCCAAATCTCATAAAAATAGGTGACCATGCTTATCTCTAAAATGGGTACCTATTTTTATAGATCCAAATTTCATAAAATAGGTGTCCATGCTTATCTTTTAAATAGATTTCCATACTTATCTCTCAAATGGGTACCTATTTTTATAGCTCCAAATCTCACAAAAATGTGTGTCCATGCTTATCTCTAAAATGGGTACCTATTTTTATAGCTCCAATTCTCATAAAATATGTGTCCATGCTTATCTCTAAAATAGATACTTATCTTTACAGCTGCAAATCTCATAAAAATGGGTGTCCATGCTTATCTCTCAAATGGGTACCTATTTTTATACCTCTAAATCTCATAAAAATAGGTGTCCACACTTATCTCTAAAATGGGTACCTATTTTTATAGCTCAAAATCTCATAAAAATAGGTGTCCATGCTTATCTCTGAAATGGGTACCTACTTTTTTTTTAGCTCTAAATCTCATAAAAATAGGTCTACATGCTTATCTCTAAAATGGGTACCTATTTTTATAGCTCTAAATCTTATTAAAAATAGGTGTTTATGTTTATCTCTCAAATGGGTACCTATTTTTATAGCTACAAATATCATAAAAATAGGTTTCCATGATTATCTCTAAAATGGGGGCCTATTTTTATTAGATTTGGAACTATTTTTATGATATTTGGAGATATAAAAATAAGTGAATTTTAGAGATAAACATGGAAACTTATTTTTATGAGATTTGAAGCTATAAAAAGAGGTATCCATTTTATATATAAGCATGGACACCTATTTTTATGAGATTTGGAGCTATTTTGACCCTCGTTCAAGGTTGCGTACCCATTTTATGTAATGCCCCATTTACTGGAGTATACTTATTTCTGCTAGATAACATTAATTAATACATTTGATTATAATAGAACACATTCATTGTTATGCAATATGATCATAAGATAAAATTATATATAATATATATATTATGGCTTGTTTATTTATCTTGTTTGTATTATCTATGAATATGACTCTTAGTTATACAAAGATAATGTATCATGTGATGTGCATGATGTTGTGATGTTGATTGATTATAAGACGTTTAAGTTATAATAGAAAAAATATTGAATCGATGTTATCTCATATATTACTGATGGTTTGCTTAGTGTGGTAGGAAACCACTAGTGCATGTTTACGCAAGGTTGCAACAATGGATACAAGGACTCCTAAATGAATCAAATCTTTGTAATGTTTATAATGAGAACATTTATATCATGATTTATGATTTTGAAAAACATTAATGCACGTGATTGTTGGTATGTATGCAGGCATAGAGATAATGCTTGCCAATGAACCCACATATGGGTAATGGGGATTGTATAGGGGAATGTACCAACATGAATAGCACTTATTTTCCATGCGATGGGTTTAAAAGAGAGAGTCTTTTGCCCATGATATGCATGTTGTCGTCAGGGTAGGCCGCAAACTCGGTCACACATGAGGATTAACTGAGGGGCGCACAATAAGTTGTCGGCCTTATTCCTCAGTAACCGTTTAGTCTCTTCACAGTATAAATAGGACTGAGTTAACATGGTCTTGGCCATTGTACGAACTCCCCACCATGGAAAACTTGATATTTGAAGGGCATGAATATTTTCATGGAACCCTTGATATTATCGTGATAAAGAAATGCAATTAATGAAATATAACACTAAAAAGATATAAGGCGTTCTAATGATATTTAAATAGATAATCAATTCATGAGCTGAAAATAGATCAAAGAATGTATGTAATAATAGGAAACATCAAATACATAAGAAAATAGAGAAAATAATTACTAATTAAAATATTGGAAACACAAATGCACACACAAAGCTAGGAGAAAAAAACAAAAATCAAGGAAACATTTTGAATTAAAATAGGAAGAATTAAGAAAAGAAATGATAAAATAAATTTGGAAAGAGTAAGAAAAGAAAAGTGGAAATTGCATATGCATATGAGAAGGAAATCCATACAAATGGAATTAAGATGAGTTCAAAATGAAATAAATAAATTGTATTTTATATAAGAAAGAGAGAAAGAAAATCTTAAAAGGATATAAATAAGAGAAGAGGATTTTCACTCATACAACCTTTTCTTCTCGAATATTGGATGAATGAAATAATTGAGTTTGAAGGTGATTGTGGAGAGATTGGTTAATCTATTTGTGAACGAGGTTGGGAGGCCCCTTACTGAATTTATGCATTCTGATTGTGCTAAAGGTATTTCCACACAATCCCCATTGCAACTTGGGGGATCCTAGGGAAAGAAGAGTACCATAGGAGTGGTAGGGTGGTCAACCGGTGCGGTTATTTTCATTGGCAAGCCAATGTGAGGATTGGATTTCTCAAGAATTATGTGTTCATCAAATATGGAACAAAGCCCTTAGCTACAACAAAAGATCAAAAAAATCAATAACATTTTGTACATCGAATGAGGTTGAATGTATTGTTTATTTCATGTTATATATAAATTCGTATTTCTTTGATGTGTTTGCATTTGTTTAGTATTTTGTAGAATTGCATTCATTTTATATATTGAACAAGAAGTTATTTTGATGGGTGGGATATTACATATGGTATCAGAGCATGGTTCTAACTCTAGGACCTTGGGCTCATTGTTTTATAAGTTATTTTTTTTACTATATAATTATGGAAACTCCTCTATGCAATGCATATATATATAACAATATAAATTAGATAAACTAAAACCATAAAAATTACGTTACATATTTCTACTATAAAAAAAAAAAAATTCCCTTGAGAGATTTGATTCCTCTCGATGCTTGATAAATCCCATTTTAGATGGATCTATGCTGGTCTTATCCAAGTTTTGATATTTAAATGATTATAATGTTATGCAACATGTAGTTCTCATAAAATAAAATAAAAATACAAAAGATATCAACTTCAAAAAAATTGACTTCGACATGTTCCAAAAATGGAAAGCATAAGCTAAGATTAATGAGCACTAAAAACCCAGATTTGTATACCCTTACCAACTATGGTCTGCATTCCTTCCAAAACTAGATGGATGATATCGATTAGTGACATGGGAAGGTGAAGGCGCATCCAAAATTTTCAAGACGCTCTCAAGTCTTACCAATAATATTTTCAAATACCCACGCTAGATTGAACTTAATGAGACCAGTAATTTGTAAAGTTAGGCTGACATGGGTCTAGAGGAGGTTGCAAGGTAATCCGTGACCTGGGAAATGGGACCAATGGTTGAATGGTAGAAGTCAAATCTCAACAGCAGATATGCCAATGTTCCATGTTACTAGCGTTAGTACGTTCTGAAGTTGTACTTGGTTAACCTGTATTTGACCCGTATTGTCAAAATGTCCTTCCTTGACACTCGAGACACGATACTGAGTATGATTGCAATGCGGAAAATACTATGAGAAGTATCCATAGTTAATCTCTGATACAACTCTTGAAAATTTCATCAATGGTTTCTATGTTGAGTATAGCTCAAAATTCCACTCTAGGCCAAGCTTCCAAGCTTCATGTTTAAAATTGAATTTAGATAGTTATCATTGAATTATTGTTAACTCTTGCAGATAAATGTGGTTGTTGCAGTAGATGGGTAATTACACAATATGGTTAGTGTTGTCTTAGAGGAGATACAAGAAGGATTCCTGCCTTCAAACTTGTTTTTGCATCTGTTTGAAAACACTTTATGAGTTGTTCTGCCTAAGTTAGTTGAGACATGATGGAAAAATCAGTTTTGTTGGTTGTTTTGATTGTTGGGACTTTTGTTTTTGGAGCGTCCAAGAACGCCATTGCCAAAAGATCGGGAGTAAAATACTATCTTCCTCGAAGAGAAAGAATACATTCCTCCATTATATGCACCAGTGCATTCTCCATCGTATGCACCAGTCCATTCTCCCAAATTACAGAGTCCACATCATCCTCCATATTCAAGTCCCAGTATGGTTCTCGGTCCTTTGACCATTCCATCCATTCATCACTCATCTTCTCCTTTCGTGAAAACATTTATAATATCAATACCAAGCCCAAGCCCATCCTATTTAGCAGAAGCTAAGTTTGTGGCTCCTACGACTTCAATGTGTGACTGTACTGCCAACTCTATTTTCTCATGTTTAAGTGAATGTTGAATAATGTATAGAAGAGTATTTCCACTTGTATCTAGAAATGTGATTTTGTTAGAGACCTGCACTTTGCATATTTGGTGCTTGCAACTCAAAACATGGGTTTTCTGTTAGCGATTTTTATTTTCATTTCTGTTGATTTAACCATTGTAATTTCAACCACAACATTAAAGAAAGCAAAGCCCCCAAGGTCAACAAAACAAGACATGCAACATCTCAAAGTTCTGATCCTTGTGGCTATTGTTCTTGTTCTTCTCATTTTAAGGGAGATATTTCTTTTTACATATTGTACATGGGTTTCCAGGAGCCGTTTATGTCCAGTTCTTCTACCATCTCCACCTCAAGCTTCACGAAAACAACCAGATAGTAATGACACAGGATAGGTACTAATTCATGGAATCGCTTTCTGTCAATGTTTGAGCAAGTTATTATTCATAATTCTTCTCAAAATAGTAAGCTTTCAATATGGAAAATGAATCTAATCTTCTCACAAAACGCTTATATCTATACAGACGATTGCAATGACCTTTCGAGAAAAGTATCTTCAATGAAAAAGGGGTAGACGTGAGCACACAAATTGCATTTAGGATTTACCACCTTTTCTTTTTACATAAGGTCCCAAAATCAAGGGTTGTAACCTACTAAATCAATTTGATGATACAATGTGTAGCTAAGGTTTCATTTCAATTTGTACCCTGATACCAGATGAAAACTTCACTAGTTATATTGTTTAGACATTATACACCACAAAAGATTCAAGCTATGAGAGGAACGAGAAAATGACTACCTCTTTGTTAGGCATAATGATAAATCTAGAAACAAATTTCAAATTATCTTAAATATTTACAACAGAGGAGGTATCTATTTGCTCGCCTATGTTGGAGTCTAGTTTAGCATAACCTCTCCATGTTGCAAGTTACCATTCACTGAAGGGTAGCTCTTCCTTGGTGACTGTAAATTCCACATCCTCGGTGTTTTTGTTGGATTATGGCATTGTATACTGATCACAGCACTGTATTCTCTTTGGAAACTGTGTTGTAACTACCGAATCATCATAAAGTTTTCCAAGTTTCTCATATAAAAAGGATGTCATTCGTGGATCATATCCAGTTGATGACATCAAAGTAATCCTATGTAATGTTCTTCAACTTCCATCTTTATGGGAAAAGGTCAGTTTAAAAAGTAGATTTTGACATTGCATAAACAACATCAGGTATGCCAATGAACTGGAGAAGAATGATTTGCAAAATTGCAAACTTGAAATTGCTCATTATTCCTTCTAGTGTACACCTTTCCACACACAGTATGTCAAACAAACCTCATGAGAGATGACTGTAACAATCTCTGCATCAGACCGAAATGTGGGTAGGAAAATGCGTTGACAATTGGATCATTCACCACCACAATTTCTCAATTAATGCCTTCAATCACTAAGTCGATGCCTTGTTCCTATGTTATTTCCCATATGTACGACTCTTCTCCACCCATTTGTCATCTTAGAATTCCACTCGTCGAGCTCCAGGAATCCTGACTGGTATGAGCATCACATGGAAAGGTTTTTTTTTATTACTTTAAACAACATCACTACATCTCGCTTCCCTTTGTAATGTTTTTTTATCTAACTGTACGCTATCAACGAAGGCACCAGAGAACAAATCGAGGCTGTAAAGGATGGAATCTGGCTTTATGCTTTAATTACCTTGGTTCTTAAAAGTTCCTCTGAAAACATTGGATTCCTTTGCTAGAGGGTCTATAGCAATGGGAGAAAGAGGCTCTGAGTTTTAATCATCGTCACCCAATTGAAAATCGCATTCTGCATAATGTGTTTCCAGTGCCAAACCTCAATATTTGAGGACCTCTATACACTCTGTATTCTCAACTTATTCTAAGAAATGTGTTTCAAATATCGAATAATGATCTTTATTATGGAAAAGCCAAGAAACGTGCACGGAATATACAATATGAGTGTGTTTGCAAAGCTGTTGAATGAATTGATGGTAGTTTGCAAATCAATGCCTTAAAAATGTAACCAACCTCAAGGTAAATTGACAATCTATCATTACAAGAATGAGAACGCCATAATTCATGTGAACGCTAGTGATCATTCGTATTCGATTGTGAAGAAACTGTGTAACAATCTAAGGTTGTTCAATGTTAGGCTTTCTTACACAGTTCATTGATCTGTGTGGGCTGATGAAAAATAAAATGAAGAACATGTATGATGCACAAGCTGGATTAACGAAAAGTCTGAAGCGTTTCGATCCATATTTTTCTTGAGAATAACATTCATAGTGGCTTATATTAAACCTAATAAATGATGCACTTATTTTGTCCTTTCTGTGGAAAAGCAAGTTACAGATTTCACAGCTCGATCCCTTCATTAGCGTGGTGAAGTAACAAGTTACAGTACTTTATTCAATAGAAAGAGAATGCTCCAATCCTTCTAGGTACCATTCCTTCCTACCAGCACTAACTGTAAATGCATTACCAAATATTAATTTGAGGAACAACCAGCACTACGTCTAAATGCTTTGTGTAAGCATCTTCCCTCTTTGAATAAATGCGTATTGCATTAGAAAGCCACGTTAACAGGACCGTAATATTTTCATATATAGACCAGGATCTCCAACGTTCTTCATATCCTTCAGGAATTTCCTTGGGATCTCCAACAACAATACCATGGTTTGGGGATGGCGTTGCTCGTACCACGTGTTTCACACCCAAGACCGAAGTATCGATTAAGAATCTGATCCTGACAAATACTATCGTTTCCTGCCAGAATATAGTTTGGCCTGTTGGGTATCTTAGTTTGTGCATTGGTTTTCTTTTCTATCAAGTAAGGACAAAGTTTTATACACTTCATCATCTAAATATTTTTTCGTTTTGAGGATTTTCGAGAAGGAAACAGTAGGCTATGCTCAAAACAGTATCTTATTTTAGAATGTTGAAAAGCAACGGATAGATATATAAGGTGAGGCAAGATGGAGCTTTGTTATTTTATTGCAGAGAAGAGTATGTCAATATCAAATTCCTAAAGGTAGCATTTTTAATGTGTTTGTAATGAGGAATATCAAATGATATGGTATAAGATGTATTTGTTGTGTGTATTTTTAGTATTAGCACTTTTATGTGAATGTTAGTTTAAGTATTTTAAATTTGAATGTACTTTAGTATTTTTTATGCTAATGGGTTAAAAAATTTAAGTGCAAGTGAAAAAAAAAAGATAAGTGTCTACAATTTTATTTGAAATAAGTATTTTATCTAAATAAAAGTGCAAGTTAATAAGGAACAGGAAATTTGTATTTTTAATTTAATATATATTAACATTTCATTTACAAAATTTTATGGATTTTTCAAAAAAAGAAATATTTGGTTGCAAGTATATTGAGCTCTACTAATTTCATCAGAGAGTTTTCAATATTTGTTTATGATTTTATATCTTAGATTATTAGGAGAGAGAAGAGAATTGTCGTTATACCTCATCAAATATTTTCATATATACTATGACAACACTTTAAACTCTTGATTTATTGTGATGGTGGTGATCAAAAGTTCATAATCTTAACTCCCATAATACTTGTATTGTTTTTCAATTTCCATCTATTGTAGGGCATAAAATAGACCAAATTCAACATTATCAAAGAACATGAACTATTCAAATATGAGTGTGGATAGGCAAAAACAAAAATAAATTTTGGCATTGTATGCTTTTTGTTCATAAGTCAAAGTCATTTAATTTTGCATTATTTAATTTCATGCTGTAAATTTTAATAAAATTTTCTAATATTTGCAAAATAATTTATTAATTTAATTTTTGAAAAAAAAAAACGTATGTGTATTTTTGGTTGTTACTAGACCTTGGGTTAATGGGGTTTTACTATGATATGTATAGTATCATGTTAGATAAGAGGGTTAAAATACATCTACAAGATTATATGTCTAGATATGATACTTACTTAAATTGAATTTTCTTGTATGTACATAATTATATGTAACACTTATATGTACATAGTTATTATTATAGGTAGAGAATTTATATAAAAGGGAAGTAGTCGCAAATTGCAAATATTATATTATTTGGAGTTAGTATTTAAGTTGCGTTTAAAAAAAAAATGATGATAGGAAAGAAATGAGACATTATCAAATATTAAGGGAATATCTAACTTATATTTGTATATACATATACTTATTAATGTGCACAAATTTTAACCTTATGTGAAAGTTTTAAAAGGTGAATTCTAAGCACACACCCATACTAATGTTATTAAAATGTTTAGAGATAGTTGTTACTATAAATAAATGATGTACAATAATTATGACAAAAATTGTGCACTATTCCACAATATTGTAAAAGTTGATGATGTCACTTATAGAAATCATATATGAAAATGATTATGGATTCCTTCGAAAAATGAGTTATCAATATAATTATCTCAATAAAATGATAATGATTGATTGAGATTGTGAGAAAATAGAAATTATGAAAATGATTTATATGGAAGTAGTTAGAATGAATGTTAGATTAAAACGTAGAAAGTATGACGAACTTTAAGAAAGTATAAATTAATTGAGAATATATACTAAATATTATGAAAAAAAATAAAGGTTGAAATTGATATGAATTAAAAAAATGTGTTTTCCTATATGATACAATTCTTATTATAAGCGCTTTATATAAGAGGTATCAATACGAATATTTATAGAAGTTTACAATTTTATCATATTCAGAAGAAGCAAGATATAACATAGACTTGAAATTGGAATTGAAATTTAATGATTATATATGAAGTGCATATAGATGTATAATATATGTATTAAAAGATTTACACTAACTTCAGGATGAAGTTCTTTTGAAGAAAGGGTGTATGTAATGCCCCATTTACTTGAGTTTACTTATTTATGCTAGATAACATTAAGTAATACATTTGATTGCAATAGAGAACGTTCATTGTTATGCAATGTGATCATAAGATATATATATATATATATATACATATATTATGGCTGGTTTATTTATCTTGCTTTGTATTATCTATGAATATGACTCTTAGTTATACAAAGATAATGTATCATGTGGTGTGCATGATGTTGTGATGTTGATTGATTATAAGACATTTAAGTTATAATAGGAAAAATATTGAAGCGATTTTATCTTAAATATTACAGATGGTTTTTCTAGTGTGGCAAGAAACCACCAGTGCATGTTGACGCAAGGTTGCAACAATGCATACAAGGACTCCTGAATGAGTCAAATATTTGTAATGTTTATAATGAGAAAATTTATATCATGATTTATGATTTTGAAAAAACTTAATGCACATGATTGTTGGTATGTGTGCATGCACATAAATAATGCTTGCCAATGAACCCACATATGGGTAATGGGGATTGTATAGGGGAATGTACCAACATGAATATCATGTATTTTCCATGCGATGGCTTGAAAAGAGAGAGAGTATTTTACCCATGATATGCATGTTGCCGTGAGGGTAGGCTGCAGACTCAGTCACTCACGAGGATCAACTGAGGGGCGCGCAATAAGGTGTCGGCCTTATTTCCCAGTAACCATTTGTCTCTCCACAGTGTAGATAGGACTGAGTTAACATGGTATCAACCATCATACAAACTCCCCACCATGGAAAACATGGAATTTGAAGGGCATGAATATTTTCATGGCACCCTTGATATCACCGTGATAAAGAAATGCAATTAATGAAATATAACACTAAAAAGATATAAGGTGTTCTAATGATATTTAAATAGAAAATAAATTCATGAGCTGAAAATAGATCAAAGAATGTATGTAATAATATGAAACATCACATACACAAGAAAATAGAGAAAGTAATTACTAATTAACATATTGGAAACACAAATGCACACACAAAGCCAGGAGAGAAAAACAAACATCAAGAAAACATTTTGAATGAAAATAGGAAGAATTAAGGAAAGCAATCATAAAATAAATTTTAGAAATAGTAAGAAAAGAAAAGTGGAAATTGCATATGCATATGATAAGGAAATCCACAGAAATGGAATTAAGATGAGTTCAAAATAGAAATAAATAAATAGTATTTTACATAAGAAAAAGAGAAAGAAAATCTCAAAATAATATAAATAAGAGAAGAGGGTTTTTCACTCATACATTTTTTTCTTCCCAAATATTGGATGGATGAAATAATTGAGCTTGAAGGTGACCTGTGGAGAATTTGGTTAATCAGTTTGTGAACGGGGTTAGGAGGCCCCTTGGTGAATTTATGCGTTTTGATCATGCTAAAGGTATTTCCATAAAATCCCCCTTGCAGCTCAAGGGATCCTAGGGAAAGAAGATTACCCTAGGAGTGGTAGGGTGGTCAACCGATCGAGTTATCTTCATTGGAAAGCTAATGCAAGGATCGGATTTCTCAAGAATCATGTGTTCATCGAAGATGGAACAAAGCCCTTAGCTACAACAAAATATCAAGAAAATAAATAACATATTGTAGATCGAATCACGTTCAATGTATTGTTTATTTCATTTTATATATAAATTAGTATTCCTTTGGTTTGTTTGCATCTGTTTAGTATTTTGTAGCATTGCATTAATTTTATATATTGAATAAGAAGTTCTTTTGATGGGTGGGGTGTTACATTTTAGAGATAAGCATGGTGACCAATTTTTATGATATTTAGAGTTATTTTTATGAGATTTGGAGCTATAAAAATATGTAACCATTTGAAAGATAAGCATGGAAACCTATTTTTATGAGATTTGAAGTTATAAAAATAGGTACCCATTTGAGAGATAAACATGGAGACCTATTTTTATGAGATTTGGAGCTATAAAAAATGGTGCACATTTGAGAGATAAGCATGGACACCTATTTTTATGAGATTTGGAGCTATAAAAATAGGTACCCATTACCAATTTTATAGATAAGCATGGGCACTTATTTTTATGAGTTTTGGAGGTATAAAAATAGGTACCCATTTGAGAGATAAGCATGGACACCTATTCTTATGAGATTTGGAGCTATAAAAATAGGTACCCATTTTAGAGATAAGCAAGGACACTTATTCTTATGAGATTTGGAGCTATAAAAATAGGTACCCATTATAGAGATAAGCATGAATGCCTATTTTGACGAGATTTGGAGCTATAAAAATAGGTACTCATTTGAGCGATAAGCATGGACACCTAATTTTATGAGATTTTGAGCCATAAAAATAGGTACCAATTTGAAAGATAAGCATGGACACCTATTTTTATGAGATCTGGAGCTATAACAATAGGTACCCATTTTAAAGATAAGCATGGAAACCTATTTTTATGAGATTTGGAGCTATACAAATAGGTACCCATTTGAAAGATAAGCATGGAGACCTGTAAAAATAGATACCCATTTGAGAGAAAAGAATCGATACCTATGTTTATGATATTTGGAACCTATAAAAAAAAGTACCCATTTTAAAGATAAGCATGAGTACCTATTTTTATAAGATTTGGAGCTATAAAAATAAGTACCCATTTTAGAGATATGCATGGACACATATTTTTATGAGATTTAGAGCAATAAAAATAGGTACCAATTTTAGAGATGAGCATGGACAACTATTTTTATGATATTTGGAGCTATAAAAGTAGGTTCTTATTTTAGAGATAATCATGGTATCTATTTTTATCATATTTGGAACTATAAAAATACGCACTCATTTTAGAGATAATCATGGGCACCTATTTTTATGAGATTTGGAGCTATAAAAATAGGTGCCCATTTGAGAGATAAGCATGGAAACCTATTTTTATAGCTCCAAATCTCATAAATAAGGTGTCCATGCTTATCTCTAAAATGGGTACCTATTTTTATAGCTCTGAATCTCATAAAAATAGGTGTCCATGCTTATCTCTCAAATGGGTACCTATTTTTATAGCTCCAAATCTCATAAAAATAGGTCTCCATGCTTATCTCTCAAGTGGGTACCTATTTTTATAGCTCCAAATCTCATAAAAATAGGTGTCAATGATTATCTCTCAAATGGGTACCTATTTTTACAGCTCCAAATCTCATAATAATAGGTATCCATGCTTATATCTCAAATCGGTACCTATTTTTATAGCTCCAAATCTCATAAAAATAGATGTCCATGCTTTTCTCTAAAATGGGTACCTATTTTTATAACTCCGAGTCTCATAAAAATATGTTTACATGATTATCTCTAAAATGGTACCTATTTTTATATCTCCAAATCTCATAAAAATAGGTGTCTATGCTTATCTCTAAAATGGGTACCTATTTTTATAGCTCCAAATCTCATAAAAATATGTGTCAATGCTTATCTCTAAAATGGGTACCTATTTTTATAGCTACAAATCTCATAAAAAATAGGTGTCCATGTTTATCTCTAAAATAGGTGTCTAGGCTTATCTCTCAAATGGGTACCTATTTTTATATCTTCAAATCTCATAAAAATAGGTGTGCGTGCTTATCTATAAAATGAGTACCTATTTTTATATTTTTATATCTCCAAATCTCATAAAACCAGCTGTCCATACTTATCTCTAAAATGGATACCTATTTTTATAGCTCCAAATATCATAAAAATAGGTGTCCACGCTTATCTCTTAAATGGGTACCTAGGTACCCATGTTTATCTCTCAAATGGGTACCTATTTTTATAGCTCCAAATATCATAAAAATGGGTGTCCATGCTTATCTCTAAAATGCGTACCCATTTTTATACCACCAAATCTCATAAAAAATAGTTGTCCATGCTTATCTCTCAAATGGGTACCTATTTTTATAGCTTCAAATATCATAAAAATAGGTCTCCATGCTTATTTCTCAAATGGATACCTATTTTTATAACTCAAAATCTCATAAAAATAGGTGTCCATGCTTATCTATAAAATGGGTATCTATTTTTATAGCTCCAGATCTCATAAAAATAGGTGTCCATGCTTATATCTAAAATGGTTAACTATTTTTATAGCTCCAAATCTCATAAAAACAGGTCTCCTTGCTTATCTCTAAAATGGGTACCTATTTTGATAACTCAAAAACTCGTAAAAATAGGTCTCCATGCTTATCTCTCAAATAGGTGCCTATTTTTATAGCTCCATTTCTTATAAAAATAGGTATCATGCTTATCTCTAAAATGGGTACGTATTTTTATAGCTCCAAATCTCATAAAAATAGGTGTCCATGCTTATCTCTAAAATGGATACCTATTTTTATAGGCTCTAAATCTCATAAAAATAGATTTCCACGTTTATCTCTAAAATTGGTACCTATTTTTATAGCTCCATATCTCATAAAAATATGTGTCCATGCTTATCTCTCAAATGGGTATCTATTTTTATACCTCCAAAACTCATAAAAGTATGTGTCCATGCTTATCTCTCAAATGGGTACCTATTTTTATAACTCCAAATGTCATAAAAATATCTCTAAATCCCATAAAAATAGGTGCCCATGTTTATCTCTAAAATCGATACCTATTTTTATAGCTCCAAATCTCATAAAAATAGGTCTTCATGATTATCTCTCAAATGGGCACCTTTGTTTGACCAACCTTGAATGAGGACAAAACATAGCTCCAAATCTCATAAAAATAGGTGTCCATGCTTATCTCTAAAATGGGTAACTATTTTTATAACTCCAAATCTCATAAAAACAGGTGTCCATGCCTATATCTAAAATGGATACCTTATTTTATAGCTCTGAATCTCATAAAAATACGTTTCCACACTTATCTCTCAAATGGGTACGTATTTTTATAGCTCCAAATCTCATAAAAATAGGTGTTCATGCTTATCTCTGAAATGGGCACTTATTTTTATAGCTCCAAATCTCATAAAAATACGTCTCAATGCTTATCTCTAAAATGAGTACCTATTTTTATAGCCCAAAATATCATAAAAATAGGTGTCCATGCTTATCTCTAAAATGGGTACCTATTTTTATAGCCCAAAATCTCATAAATATAGGTCTCCATGCTTATCTCTAAAATGGGTAATGGGTACCTATTTTTGTACCTCCAAATATCATAAAAATAGGTACGATGCTTATCTCTAAAATGGGTACCTATTTTTATAGCTCCAAATATCATAAAAATAGGTGTCCATGCTTATCTCTCAAATGGGTACCTATTTTTATACCTCCGAAACTCATAAAAATAGGTGTGCATGCTTATCTATCAAATGGGTACCTATTTTTATAGCTCAAAATCTCATAAAGATAGCTCATAATCCCATAAAAATGGGTGTTCATGCTTATCTATAAAATAAGTACCTATTTTTATAGCTCCAAATCTCATAAAAATAGGTGTTCATGCTCATCTCTCAAATGGGTACCTTGCTTTGACTAACCTTGAACGAGGACCAAAATAGCTCCAAGTCTCATAGAAATAGGTGTCCATGCTTATCTCTAAAATGGGTACCTATTTTTATAGCTCCAAATCTCATAAAAATAGGTCTCCTTGCTTATATCTAAAATGGGTAGCTATCTTTATAGCTCCAAATCTCATAAAAATAGGTGTCCATGCTTATCTCTTAAATGGGTACCTATTTTTATAGCTTCAAATCTCATAAAAATAGGTTTTCATGCTTATCTCTAAAATGGGTAACTATTTTTATAGCTCCAAATCTCATAAAATAGGTGTCCATGCTTATGTCTCAAATGGATACCTATTTTTATAGCTCCAAATCTCATAAAATAGGTGTATATGCTTATCTCTAAACTAGGTACCTATTTTTATAGCTCTGAATCTCATAAAAATAGGTGTTTATGCTTATCTATAAAATGGGTATCTATTTTTATAGCTCTAGATCTCATAAAAATAGGTGTTGTGTTTACCTCTAAAATGGGTACCTATTTTTATAGCTCTATATCTCATATAAATAGGTACATATTTTTATAGCTCTAAATCTCATAAATATAGGTCTCCATGCTTATCTGTAAAATGGGTAATGAGTACCTATTTTTATACCTCCAAATATCATAAATATAGGTATCATGCTTATCTCTAAAATGGGCGTCTATTTTTATAGCTCCAAATGTCAAAAAAATAGGTGTCCATGCTTATCTGTCAAATGGGTGCCTATTTTTATAGCTCCAAATGTCATAAAAATGGGTGTCCATGTTTATCTCTCAAATGGGTACCTATTTTTTAGCTCCAAATATCATAAAAATAGATACCATGCTTATCTCTAAAATGGGTACGTATTTGTATGCTTCCAAAACTTATAAAAATAGGTGTCCATTCTTATCTCTAAATTGGGTTCCTATTTTTATAGCTCCAAATCTCATAAAAATAGGTGTCCATGCTTATCTCTAAAATGGATACCTATTTTTATAGCTCCAAATCTTAGAAAAATAAATGTCCATGTTTATCTCCCAAATGAATATTGTTGGTGGGATTAATTGTCTAATTAAATAAACAACTGAACTTCCAAAAATCTAAACCTTTCCTTGCCGCAACATATAGAGAAAGGATTTTCTCTCTCTGATACACCTCCATATTATGAGTCCATGGTGTTTTTCAAATTTTCAATAAAAGCATTATCCCTTATCTGCACAATCCTTTGCAATGAAAATGACAAGCAAATAAATTACCCATTTCTAGGGTTCTTGTTAATCCTAACACCCACATCTTCAAGAACCTTCCCTATGTATGACCTATACAGTTACTTAACCTTAATCATTCAAGAGTAATTAGAGGATTTCCCTGTTATATCCCTTTTTAAATACTCTTCATACCATTTCTATATGTTTGTATATCAAAATTTTGAACATTTTATGTGTCTAAATTTGAATATAGTTGATAATAATGGAATCCCTATCCCATTATTCAAATGGAATGAGTTGTTCTTGAGAATAGATGAAAATTCCAACTACTCTGAGTTCAAAAATGAATTTATGATGATAGCATACACCATCATCTATGGATCTTCCCCTCCAAGGATGTTTCCAAAAAATTAAAAGTGGCTTCATCTCACACCTGAAACTAGAACAAGAGATTGGTTCATTTTTCAAGATGATACAGTAATCAGGGTTTATGGCTTCAAAGGAGAACCCTATCAGTTGTCATCATCCCTTACTCCCATGGTTTTCTCCATGGGTTATCCATGAAAAAGGTTCAAAGTTGATGAGAGGCATTGTATACACTATAGACATCATAGAACATTCAACCTGCCTCAAGAGATTGGTCCTTTCTAGTTAAAAGGGATAAAAGCAGTGCGGTATTTAGAAAAAATCTTGATTCAATTGAATATGAAAAGATCCAAAGCCTTATCTTATGACCCCCATGGGGATATCTATAAGCATATAATAGAAAACAAGAATTATGCCTATGATACCACTCCAGGTCCATATTAGAAAAACATTACAAATATGGGAAGATGGGAAGAAGTCCCAGAGGTACAAAAACTCGTGGAGGAGGAAATATGTAAAGAGAATAAGTATAGAAAAAAGAGAGGAATTGAAGAGATCTCCTCATACATGGAAACAAATGATGTTGACTAGGTCCAACTAGAAAAGAGACCTAGAACTAAGGAAGAAGAAATTAAAAAGGAACAAAATGTGAAGCTTCCCAAAGAACTGATAGACATGAGAGCACCTCCTCCTGACAGAGGAGTAGGTCCAACAATCAATTTAGTCATTATCCTTCTTTGAATTACACAAATCCCAGAATGCTACAAATGGAACCTTAGGAGTCTCCCTCAACATGTTTAGTGTAGGTACATACTGATTTGCAAACCAAATATAAGGATCTCATGGAAAGAAATCTAAAGATTATAAAAGAGACCAAGAAGCAATTAGGAGCATAAAAGGGGATATTGGTTACAACAGCAGACCACGAGAATGATACTCTAAGGTGATTTATGGTGTTTCCTACAAAACCAAATCCTTCTAGCATGAGTGACTACAGAGATTATTAGTATGAGGTTGATTCCAGGAAATTTTAGAAGATAGATAAAGTGTATTTCTTTAGATAACCAAGTGACATGATTTGCAATGAGGTGGAGAATTTCTCTAAAAATATTTGAAGACTTAAGGAAAGCATAAAAAATTACAGTAAAGTCCAAGTAGGTAACTATTAAGAGCCTAGAAGAGAAAATCACGGCATTAACTGCAAATCCTGGTGATGGTTCACATGCCACAACCATCTTAAAGGAGAAATATAACAAAATAACACTCATAAAGGAGCATTTAAACATCTCAGTAGTACAACTAGTGCAGAATCTAGAGTTGTTGCGGTCACATGAAAAGAATGAATATATTTATGCAAATATGCTACAATTCAAGAAAATGGATAAGGATAGAGAATATGAGATAGATGATCTCAAACTGCAAATTGCTTCCCTAAAAATGAAGAAACCCTCTATATCATAAGAACGAATCATTCCAAGTATATCCTCTAATACTCAAGAAGTTAATCAACTAGTAGAGGAGACAGAGATTAACACAAGAGATATTGAAAATACAGATTCCCAGAGGGAAGTGGTCGATGTGGATCACATGGATGAATACCCCCCTAGCCAATACAAAACTAAATGAAATATTGATAAATACAACTAAAGTAAATATCTTGAAATTGATGTAGCCCAGAAAGAAGAAAGAATTCTTGAGCTAGAAGGAGATGTCTCCAAAAAGGAGGATGAAATTCATGAATTAAAGAAATGAATAGATGAGTTAAAAATCCAAGTATCTAAGATGGAGATAGTCATGGAAGGATAATTTTTTATCAAAAGGACTAATAAAACCCTTTGGGAAAATATATCCCAATTATTGACAAATGAGTGGGATCGCTTTGATGTTGTCCTAGAATAGATGGAGACTTATAAATCCATCAAGGAAGAAGCTACAAATTTAGGACATATGCCAAATCAAGAAGAAGAAATAATATACTATCTGATGTGGGAATATAATAAACCCACTTCATAACTTAGGATAAAATATTTAATTAATTTTGATTAATTTCCTACCCACTAGACTAGATAGTTGGCGTACACTTGCACAACATAGTCACACTTGCCATATATGCCATAGGAACACTTTAATCATGATTCTAATTTGATCTTGTCCACTTTATTGACTTCCAGAATTAGTAACTGCACTTTCCTGCGGATTCTTTCTTTTACTGATATATTCCAGCTTTTATGTGAATAAGGTAAATCTAGTTAACTAGGAAAGTTCTATATTTTGTTTCCAACCCATCCTCCATTATTTTCTCTACATATTCCAATATTAGCAAGTCTTTCCATCACTTATAAGCATTCACTCATTCTTTAGCTAATTCTTGAGGTCCTATTTAGATTAGGAAAGTGCTTTAGCCACCTATGGGGATTTATCATATTTAGTAAATCTGATTTATGAGCTAGAAATGAGTTGTCTTCCACCAACTCAATTTTCTTTTATAAGGATGTATTACCAATGTAATAATATCAATTATCATGTATTGATCATTCATTAATGTGTGTTCATTAATTCCTCTTCTTCTCTCCTTATGCTAATTCTTTGCAGTTCCCAGTGAGGTTAATAGTGTGCTTAGTTTCTTAACTTGTTTATGGAATTCATGTTTCCATCAAGGATTTATAATTATAACATGGTATCAGAGCCTAGGATATCAAATCTCTAACGTGGTATCATATCTTTGGGAGCTCATCAATTAATCCTCATTTTCATATTTGCGGGTTTATTTGCAGGTGCAACAACTTCTACATGGATTCGAAAGTTCCTCTTCTATCTCCTTTCAACTATGTTGATTGGAAGCCAAAGATGAGCACATATTTGAAGAGGCAATGTATCTTTGATGTCTCCATTGGTGCATTGAGCGAACCATAATCTTATGAAAAGAATATTGACTTACTAAATAATTGTGATAGAGCTTATGGAATTATGTGTCTGGCAATGTCCGAAAGATACATCATCTCATAGATTCTATTGAATATCCATTTGAGCTTTGGAACAATTTGGACAAAGATTTTGGTATGCAGGAAGTAGAAGATGAAGCATGGAGAGAACCCAACATCTCCTCATGTTCTCTCTCTTAATATTTCTTGGCCTCTACATTCTCTAATGAATTTATTTATGATAAAAAAAAATCTCAAACAATTCTTGTTGTTTCTACCCTCTTTGATTTGAATGCTTCCTACTTCGATCAAGAAGCAAATATTGAAGAGCCATATTTTTCTGTATCTCTTGAAGTTGAAGATCATGATTCATCTTCTTATGATGTTGATGATGAAAAATAAGTGACTAATGGAGATGTTATTTCTATTGATGATGATTCACTCACACATTCATTGTTCTTCATGTCTTCTATCATATATTATGAGATCTATGTGCCAGATCCTTCACACTTTCTACATACCTCTCTCATTGATGGTGCGCAACCCAATGTCTTACTAGATGATTTCTTAGATAGATCAATTCATATTAGTGTCATGCCACTTACCATACTTGATCTCATGCACTTTTGCATCTACTCCTTTTTTATTGGCATCAATACTCAGATCCTCCTTGAATATTATGAACATCTCCTTCCTTCCTCCTTTAATACTTCTATGACCGAGGATTCATTATCAGTGTATTCCCATGAGTCTAATAATATGATTATATGTGTTCTTTTGTATTATTTGAATCTTGGAAAACCCATGGATCCTTTGCATTTTCTCTCATTGATCCTATGCCTTCTCTTTTTTCCTATATGATCACTTACACACGTCCTCTCAATGTAAATGAATTTGGAGACCTCATACATTCGCTTGGACACTTATTTCACCTATCTGGAGCTGATTTCATCTCTATTGGTTCGAAATTCAAGTCATTACATCATATTGGAGCTGATTACATCTCTCAAGAGCTTTCACAACATTGGATCTTAGTTGTTCTACATGATCCAAATTTCCATCCTACAACTGTTCTTGATCCAGGTGAGAAGATTTATCTTCTTCCTAAGAAGAATATTCCTTTAGACATTAGCATTTAGTTTGGAGCAACATCAACAACACTTCATAATTTTTTTTCCTTTCATCTCCTTTCTTGAGGGAGGATTTACCCCATGTGGTTTTGCCTCTTTCCTCAGTTCTAACTCTAACATATATAAATTTTGAGCTTCTATCATGCTTGGGCGTATTCTATTTTCAACCTAGTCTACCTCTGGGACTAACATGAAAAATTGCACTGTTATCAGGGAGCACATTTGAAGAAGATATTTCCTTGGGTACGATAATGTTGAAGTCCTAATTTATGCATGATGAAGCATATCATACGTTATTGGTTGAAGTTTTCACTTGGATAATCCATTGGATCAAGTTGGATCCTGGTAAGAGTCATACTACAAAAAATCCTTAGTTGAATAACTTCCGGATCCTTCCCAATTTAAGAACTCACTGGAGAAATCTTCCTTCATCTCAAGGGAGAGTTATTCTTGAATAAATTTACCTTTAATTTCTTCTCTGGTGGATAATCAAGAGAGTCTAAATAATTAAGCTTCAATTCAATCATTGACCTAGTATTGAGACTCCTTTAAATCTTGATATCAAACCGTAGGTTACATATTTATCACCCTCTACTAACACATATAGTCCTACACAATTTTTTTGTTCATCCTCAAAGAATTCCACTTGCACCTGACGCTCAGTATATTATCTTACATCATTTAAATATGGATGGAAGAGGAAATGGAGTTCCACCCCCTAGTGTAAATCTTTTGCTAGTTGCCAAGTATGTCCCTCTAGATTTTCCAAATAACTTGCAGGATGTTCCTGATAGCTACCTAAATATCTTTCCTAAGTTTGATGGAGAATATAATACCATAGTTGAAGAGCACATGGCTAAATTCCAAGACTTTACAAATAATCTCCTCATTGAATATGATGATGTATACATGAAGCTCTTTGTCCATACTTTAGAAGGTGAAGTAAGAAAGTGGTTCAGATATTTACCAACTAATTCTTTAAATTATTGGCCTACTTTGGAATAAGCATTCATTAGACAATGGGGAGAAAATATGGACTACTTATATTATCTCACAGAGTTTACTTCTTTGAAAAATAAGAATGGAGAAACTATCAATGCGTTTAATAAAAATATTAAATAAGATTTACAATAAAATTACTTAAGATATAAATCCTTCACGGGATGTTGCTGAGGTCACTTATACAGGAGCATATGACTCTGAATTTTCCATGATGCTTAGAGAAAGATGGTATGCTACTCTTCTGAGCATGCAATATGATGATGTAGATGTAGAGGGAAATATGACAGCCCTAGGAAAGAATGTAGCATAGGAAATATTTTGACAAGAAGAATCTTAAATATGAGGTTTCCACATCCAATAAAAATAAACAAAATCAATATGAAAAGATTGAAGATATGTCCAAGATACTAAGAGTCCTATCAAATAAACTAATTAGACTTGAGGTGGATGGAAACAATGAAAATGGAAACCATCAAGGCATGGGCCAGAGGAACCAAAAACAATATACGAGACCTTTTAATCCTCAAATATTGAACCAAGAGAGGATAAATGAATATCCTCATATATTTCCCCCTGTAAGACAAAATGATGCATATCATGTTATAGATATGCCTCCAGATGAAGAATATATAGAACCTCCACAGGAAATTCTTTGGATGCATGATGACAGTGATGTGATACCCCTGACTTAGGAGTAATATGAAAGGTCTATACATGAAGATGTATACAATAATGAACTAGATACATAAAAAATATACTTCCTTAGGCCTAGGAACTACTCTAGAATTCATACACAAAACCTTACTCCTAAGAAAATGTCTAAAGATCCTAACACAGTCAAAAGGTATAATAATTCAATCCTGTTGAACATCCTCCTATTGTACAAAATAAAACTGACACATTAGTTTACCCAAGAGTCAAGTTTACACCTCCTATTTCCCAAAGGAAAGTTGTTATTTCCCAGCCTAAAAAGAAAGAACCTGAAAATTCCTCTCAGTCTTTTGACCTTAAACATGATCAGCTCTCTAAAATTAAGATTACTATACCTATGTTTGAGCTTGCTCAAAATACTGTTTACTTAAAGCAAATTGATATATTACTAAAGCTAAATGAACCCAGTTCTCACTTTGATAGCCTCAATCTTTCTGATGAGAGTCATGCTATTGAAGTAGGTCCTACAGTGCAAGAAGAGAATACCAATTATACACCTCCATTCTATATAACCTTGAGTATGCATGGGAAACTCCTGCACAATTTTATGTTGCACTCAGGGGCCAACATAAAATACCATGACTTACACAGTTTTGACTCTAAAACCATTTAAATGTGTGGGAATTATCAAGGACCTGTTGGCCTGATTTTTTGACCTAGGCCAACAAGGAGGTTAAGCCCACACAATCAGCTTAAAGCAGCATCCGGTGTGTTTGGAATAGCAAAACCTCGCAGGTTATGGTCCTGCTACCAGCTGATTTTTCTCTTAAAGAGAAATTAAAATCAGCAAAATCTACCCTATCCTAATGTTATTTCTACCTAAATGAATCCTATGATTAGTTTCAACTATCTAAATTGTCTTATAATTGCTTTCTTAAGGAAAGACTCCGATTTTTGAAGAGTTTTTCTGGATATAAAGACTATTAAAATTATGCTGAAAATTACATAAATTGATTTAACAGCTGCTAACTGAAATATACTAAAATAAAACTTAATCTTAACTATCTTAACTATACTATCTATCCTATCTCAGCTGAGAGCGTATCTAAATACTATATTAATTATTAATTAATAAAAGATGAACAGAAAGATAAATTGTATGATCTAAAACAAAATATTTAAGCCATACACATTAAACTATTCTGTTATAACATCACTTATCAGAGAAACTGAAAATAACTAATTACTTCAATTTTCTGAAGTATATAATTAATCATCAACATAACTATTTGAATAAAAGATGATGTCTAGTATGAAATTACTGTAAAAATACAAACGATAGCTAATAGACAAAAATGTATATCCTTATAGCTTGAATTTACAGTAAAAATACTAATAAATTCAATCACAATGATATATTAATTCAAATATAATATTGAGTTGACAGAGTGAAAATTATAATTAAACACAAGTATAACAAAGCATACTGTATTAATATTAAAATAGAAGATAATATACTGACATATAAAGTATATCCAAAACAATACTAGTAATGATATCAACCTGGAGATTTCCAGTTGCATCCCACATCCAAAGATCCAACTTCAGTTATGAAATAAAACCAGTAACAACATATATCTCAAGTATGTCTCGCTTCAATCACTCCCCCCCACTTATTCATCAAAATTCCTGACTTATATAATACTATCAGTTTCTTCGATTCAGTTTTCCCATCAATGCTACATACAATATTATAGGGTTCTTATAACTATCAAAGAGGATCGAATCTCTTTTACAAAACACCTGTCACTATAACAATGAAAATGACTAGACTGAATATTTGATGGTTTTAAAGGTTCTTGGCAAATTCGTGGTTGTTGTTGAAATTCCAGTCTTCAATGAACAACCACGTCTCCCAATCGACATATTAAAATCATCCTAAAATTGTGGAGAGGAGCGATGACATATCCACCTGTGTTTAAACAAACAAAGCATCTCATTAAAAACCAATAAACAGATATAACAAAATAAACTAACAATTTAAATGTGTGCCTGTAAAATCTGTGATTTTACAGGCATACATAACAAAAATATTTATTACCTGTTTGACAGCGAAACAACCCTTGTGCTTTGAGAAATGAGAATAACCATCAAGTTCTACTTTGAAGATCGACTACTCTTCGGGATTCAGCTAATTTGGCTCTAAGCTTGATAATCACTAACTTTTGTTTGTCTATTTGTTCAAGCAGATGCTGATTCGTACCTATTATTGACTTTTTTGCCCTTTTATATTGATTCTTTTTTGTATTCATTTCTTTCCACCTGCTAATCCAATTCAACAACTCCTCTCTAAATGTCCTATTTTCTTCCTCTATCAATGCTACATTAGATTGAAAATGTTTAAGTTCATCTTTTAGTTCTGTAATCTTGGTCTGATATGCCTTGTCTAGAATTTGCTGAAGAGTTTCTTCTTCATTTTCGTGATCTGAATTGGCTGCCTGATGAGGATTAGGGTTATCAATGTTTTAACCAGATGACTGAGGACTGATAAAAGATGGTTCAGGGTCAGAAATACAGGTGTCCATACATGATGGAGCAACCTCGGCCTTACCCAAATTGGCACTATTATCCTTTATAAGAGTGGGATCATTTATATGAATAGTGTTAGGGACCGACGATGAAACGTCATCCTCAATATGGACGACTGCAGGCTGGGTATCTTGTCGATTAGCCATAGGAACCGAAATTGTAGGTTTCATGCTCCTAGTAACCCTCCTCGAAAACACCATATTTTCTGATTCAAGCCCTCTTCTATCGCAGCATACCTGTGCTAGATGATCTAGTTTATGCATAGACTCCCTGCTATGTTCATAAGGATTATTTGGCTCGGATAGATTTTTACAATGAACAGTGTTAATATCTTTGCTTTCGATTAACCTGTCCTCTGTTTTTGCAGGATTACCATGACATTTATCAGATGGGGGTCGGTTCAATACTGCTTCAGAGCGACAGGGAACTATATTATCAACATCGTCATTACTGATACCAGCGTTTATGGGTAGATTGGCTTCCTCAAGACCTTTACCCTCTAACTCGGTCTCAGGAACACTATTGCCCTCAAGCTTAGCAGTAGTCTTCCGTTTCCTACGGGTTTTTGGAGAGGGGTTCGGCCAATATTGAGTCGGCCCCAAATGACATTCAGTTAAGAATTCATCCCACGATTTACCCTTCAAGGACAGTTGATGCTGTAATATGATTTTGACTAAACCATGGTGAAATAAACTTCTATCAGGGTTATCGAAATTTTGAACTGCATGCGACATCTTTTTCAAACTTTGCCACAGATAAAATGGTAGATTAAGCCTACAGCCCTTTAATGCTAATAAGAGTCTTAGATGGTAGTAGTGTAGGTGAGAAAAACGTCCATCGCAAGACACATACCTGACCAAAATTTCGTAGAAGGCTCGCCATTCAGGCTTCAGGAACTTGACAGAGACCCTTATCTTCAGTTTTGCATTATCCGGTAATGGCAGCAACAAGGCTAAACACTTCTTTTTATTAACCTTACTACCTTTGAACCAGCGTTCTCCAATTTGTGGGAGCTTTGTCGCCTCTGTGATTTTGTCTTCGTTAACAATGAACTTAAAACCCCCGATCCGCACAACGTCGTCTTTTAAATTCAAGGCAAACAGTTTGGTCACCTCTGCGTTATGACCATCAAAACACTTAAAGAACTGCCCCCACCCAACTTTCTCAAATAGCAAAGCAACCTTCTCATCTGCTTCTACGAGTTCTGAACCTGATATTTCGAAACGGTTCAACGGAGCCATAACCTCCTGAACACTATCCTGGTTTCGAAATGGACTGAATGGCGATGTGAATAGGGAGGGGATAGGTATCCAAGTGTATGACATGATGTGAAAACTTCACATGCTTCGGATCTGACAGATATGAGGTCTCTAGACTTGGCCATTTTTAGCCGAACCTAGCAATGATGAGTGCTACAACCAACGTTTTATTATGATACATGTATGTTTAGCCACGAATAACAGTAAAATTTAACCAGTTCGACATATCAGGGATCGTGTGATTGATAGATCGTAAATCAAGGCATTGATTATGCATAGTGGTCATTATGAACTCGTACATCGTTATAAAATGAAATGGTTATCAACATTAAATCCTGCTGATACGAATCATCAATATATTCACAGCTGTCAGTTAATTATGAGGTGCAAGCCACATCTCTATGCCAACTTAGCGATCCAAGTGATAGGCGTTATTAATTTGACACATGGCTCTCGTAAACTCTGTCAATTAATGGTCTTCTCCAGTTTGAGCGTGAAAGGTGGTAGCGTTCAAGGCGATATAGTATCGAAATCATATACCAAATGTTTTGCATGGCAACTAACTAATGATCTGATTTAATATTTATACTATGTATATACATAAAACTTCATAGATCTAGTTTTAAAACTTTCCAAAATCCCATTGACTAATATCTTACATTGAATTTGATAGGATACTAAGTTATAAAACTATAATATATGAAAATTTCCCATATAATACTCATTTATTTATTTAACTACATATATACAATTTTTACAAAGTCATGGTAAGATATTACATATGAAATATGAACATTAGGTTTAATAAGAGTTTTGATTTAATAAGTTACCTTTAGTTCTAGGAGTTTAGAACTCATAATACCTCATCCATATCCAGCTCAGAATGTGTTTCGTTGATTTCCCTTTGGCAAACTATCCTTTCAAGTTTTCTTAAATCATATATAATCAGATAAATTTAATTTAAAAATTGATTATATAAAAATTTATGAAACTGACTTATGAAACTGACAGCTGCTAATTACCAAGTTTGTGAAAATGTTTTCATCAACTTTTAACATGCCATTTTATTCTTCTCCAATTGAGAGTACCTTCAGAATCAAAGATTCTGAAGGTGCTCTTTTATAATTTCAAATCGGTAAATCATAAAAATAGCTCATCTCCCTTCATCTTAATGAGAAATGAAGGGGTTGTTGCTGACTACCAACAAATGGCGACAACCTGGGTGAACCAGTTATCTCTGCTTGTACAAAATGATATAAATGAAATCTTAAAATTTATTAAAAACAATCAAAAATTCTTTATCTAAACAAAACCATTATTTTATTCATACTCATAAGTATAACTCAGAAATATTCCATCTTTTGCAACAGAGATTTAGTTAGGAATAAACTTAAAAAAATATCTTGATCGAAACAAAGTACTTTATAGTAAGAATAACCTGTACCATCAGCATAGAGTATAGAAATCTACTTTTCTGAAAACTTTCCAGAATCTATTCCGTAAACATAATAATTTTCCTTTTGTTTGCTTTTCTTTTCTTTAAAACAATAATTCTAACTGAAGACTACTATCTGGGTATGGTATCCCAATGTGATAGTATCATTCACGAGAGCTGTCTAAAATAAGCAAGCCGGCTCGTGATGAGACGTCTTGTCTTTTAATTTTTAAATCAAAAGCCATCACCCTAGTGATCAGAAATGAAGTTATCCAGACAGCACTGATGATCATGATTAGGCCAGCTTGTGATGAGACCTCCTATTCTTCAATCAAAATTTATGTTTTTCTTTTAATTTCATCTTTTTAAATTTCATAAAATGAGAGATCATTACCCAGTATGGTGACCAAATGGTAATGTCAGTCATTAATATCACCGGAAAATGAATCAGCTGGCTCGTGATGAGACCCCTTATCTTTTGGTTTTTAAACCAAAAGCCATTACTAGTTTCCTAATAATGTCATACTAGTGATATTTGTGATTCTGATCGGACCGGCTTATTACAAAGACCTTCCGTCTCTCATTTTAGCATTTTACTGACTGGAACAAATCCTAAATAGTTTTCAAATTGTAAATACTTTTTTGAAGACTGATGATAAAGGTCTGTAAGAGTTTTTCAAAAGTACAAGCTTCGAAGAAGATATTTAATAAGCTATCCCCACTTTTATAAAAAAAAAAAAGGTGAGGAATAATCTGAGAAACACTTACAAATAAAAACAATGATAGGTCTTTTATAGATTTAAGAAACCTTGATCATCCTGAACAAATTTTTAAAATATTTCAGTCAAATATCATAATTTTTCAAGTTCATGAGCAAACTGACTTTTGAACTTATAGATTTATTTATTTACATTTATTTCTTCAGCTGCTAACTAAAGATTACTGACTTATTATATACAAAAATTTGACAGTCTAAAATTTTTGACTAAACAGAATTAAAACTGACTGAAATAACAGCATGATGAATTATAATTCAGTTTATATATAGAAATATAAATTTATTTACAAACAGCAATCAAAGTTTATGTATAAAAATGTTATAAAAAAAAATAGCAAACAAATTATATACATTTTAAATCAGAAAATATGAACAGAAATATTTTTTCAGAATCAGTCCATTCACTGGGAATGTTTCGGACTGTCCTTCAAGTGTTTGCAATCGAAAGGTACTTGGACCTATTTTCTCAGAAATAACAAAGGGACCTAGCCACAGTTTCTGAAACTTAGTATGATCTCCCTTTTCTTCGTGAACTTTATCCCATTTTAAAACTAAGTCTCCCACCTGAAATTCTCGATTGGAACTAAAGGATTGGTCAAACCAATATTTGACAATTTGTTGATGTTTTGTAAAGTGTTGTTTTGACTTTTCTCTTTCTTCCTCCGCTTTTAGCAATGTATTAATTCTCTTTTCCATTGCTGGACACTCTTCATCTTGGACAGACTGAGCTAACTGTAATGAAGGTAAGTACAAATTTGGTGGTAAAATAGCTTCAGTTCCATATACTAAGAAGAATGGTGAGTTACCTATTGCAGCCTTAGGAGTTACTCTGTCTGCCCAAAGGGCATTGACCAATTCTGTATGCTAATTACGATGGTGAACGGAAATAGTTCTTTTGAGAATTTTCAATAAATTTTTATTTCTTGATTTAGCTAGACCATTCCCATGAGGATGATAGTTAGCTGAATACCTGATTCTTATTCCCTTCTCTAGAGCAAACTGAGTTAACTCAATTGATGAAAAATATGAAGCATTATCAAAGACGAGGGAATCTGGAATACCAAATCTTGTTATGATAAAGAACTCCAAAAATAGTATAACATGATTGGTATTTACAACCTTTAATGGTGCGGCTTCCGCCCAACGAGTAAAATAATCGGTTGCAGTTATTATATATTTGTGTTGCATAGATGAGGGAGGATTTATTGGACCTACTATATCAATACCCCATTGCTGAAAGGGTCTTTCAGCTGAAACAAGTTGTAAAGGAAAAGCAGGTTTTTTAATCATTCCTGCAGCAAGTTGACATTCCTGGCATTTTCTGACAAAAGTATAGGAATCTCGAAACAAGGTGGGCCAATAATAACCAGCCCTAAGAATTTTGTGCGCAGTAGTCTCTCCACCAAAATGACCTCCTACTGGTCCAGAATTACTTCTGTTTCATCTTTATCTAGACATCGAAGGTATACTCCGTTTGAATTTCTCTGAAAGAGGATATTATCAATTAATAAGTAAGGGGCAGACTTCAATCTAAGTTCTCTTTTCTTCCTTGGTTCTAAGTAATCAGGGGCGGTCCCTGTTTCCAAAAGTATTCTTATGTCTGTATACCAGGAATCTTGAGGTGGAGGATAAAAATAAATTTCCCTGGTAAGTAAATCCTCATCAATGACAGTTTCAGCTTTATCATTAGGTAAATGAGCAGCTTCAGCAGCTAATTTACATAGTCCTTGACCTTTGATTATCATTGAGGGTTTAATCTCTAAGTCATATTCTTGAAGAGTTGTCATCCAAGGTGCCCTCTTTTCACCTAAGTCTTTCTGTACCAACAAGTTTCTGACTGAGGAATAAGGGACAATTATTTTCGTTTTAGATTTCAGTAAATATGGACGAAAATGTTTAACGGCTTTAAAAATAGCAAAGGCTTGCTTATCGACTTCATGGTAATTAAGTTCAGCACCTTTGAAATTGGAACTCATGAAAGAGATTGGGACTTCGTTATTTTGCTGATTTAATTGGGTTAAAACTGCTGCATATGAAATATCAGAAGCAAAAGTATACAATATGAAATCTTTATTAAAATCTGGGCTTAGAAGGCTAGGAGCTTCTGAAATGGCTTCTAAAATTTTCTGAAATGATTCTTTTTTAGTTTGTCCCCAATTAAAAACAGCATCTTTCTTAATCATTTTCTGCAAAGGACGAATGATTTCAAAAAAACTGGGAATGAATCTCCTAACAAAATTTATTTTACCGAGAAATGATTGCATTGCTTTCTTGCTAGAAGGATAAGTTATCTTTGAAATGGCTTGGGTTCTTTCAGGATCAATCATGATCCCGTATTTTGAAACCACACAACCTAATAAGATACCTTCTGAAACAGCAAATATTGTCTTTTTAGGATTTAAGGATATTCCAAATTTTCTGCATCGTTCAAATACCTTTCTGATAGGATTAAGGTGATCAGGTCGATGTTTAGAATATACAGTAACGTCATCCAAATAGACAACAACTGAATGGTTAATTAAGCCTCTAAAAGCAATATCCATTGCTCTTTGAAAAGTTGCTCCCGCATTGATTAACCCAAAGGGCATCTTACGGTAGGCATATGTTCCCCATGGAGTTCTAAAAGTAGTTTTCAATTGATCGTCTGGGGAAACCAATATTTGGTTGTATCCTGAGAAACCATCAAGGAGAGACAGTATCTCAGATCCAGACACCTTTTGAAGAATTTGTTCCATGGGAGGAACTGGGTAATTGTCCTTTTCAGAAGACTTATTCAGATTTCTAAAATCTACACATAATCTAATATCCCCGTTTTTCTTCCTAACATGAACTAAGTTTGCTACCCATTGAGTATGCCTGATGGGAAAAATAATCTTGGCAGCTAACAATTTATTCAGTTCCTTTTTTATTGTTGGTTCTAATGACGGATGATATTTCCTTAACTTCTGTTGAAGAGGTTTTGACTCCTGTTTAATTGGAATTATATGTTGCATGACTTGTGTGTTAAAGGTTTTCAGGTCATCATATGTCCAAGCAAAGACGTCTTTAAATTCCTTAAACAATTGTATAAATGTTGTTTTTTCTACAGGGTCGCAATCTATTCCTACATTTATAGTTTGGGGATTCAGATCTGTTCCTAAATTTATGGCCTCATACCTCATTCGAGAGCTGTTAGTTTTACAATTAGGGACAGATTTAAATTTATCCTGCAGATCAAAGAAATTTTCCAATCTTAGTACTGAATTAGGGACTGGTTTTACCTGTTCGAAATCTTTTTCAACTGAACAAAAATCATTTATTACCAAAAAATCCTGCAGATTTTCGTCATGAGTGACTTCGTCTATTGCTGAATCTTTAAAGGTATCCTCGTTCATCAGAAAATTCAGTACCTGCACATCATTGTCAAATACACGCCAGTTAAAGATATTATCAGGTATGGAGGGCCTAAAAATCAATTCAACAGAAAAGAAATTTGGTGTAAGATTTTCTGACGGAATTAACTTTGATGCTACATTCGCCAACAAATCTGCTTCTTGATTTTGACTTCTAGGAACAGAATTTATGTTAAATGCATCAAAATGTGAGATAAGGTTCCATACCTCTCTTTGATAACTCTGTAAATGTTCAAATAAGCAGTGAATGGAGTTACGAACCTGTCTGACAATGATCTCGGAATCGCCGTATACAATTAACTCTTTGATGCCCAAATCAATTGCTTTTTTCAAACCTTGTATTAAAGCTTCATATTCCACAGTATTGTTTGTACAATTAAATTCCATCCTACAAGCTATACATGTTTTATTTCCCTGAGGGTCCACCAGTAAGCAACCAGCTCCTACTCCTTCTTTAGATTTTGTGCCATCAAAATATAAAGTCCAGATAGAACTATGCACAACCACTTTACTTTCTATAATATTTACAATATTTAGATTATCTACATCATTAATGGTTTCCTTGAATGAAGAGTTAGGAGAAACAGATGTCACATTGCTAATTTCAGATTGCTGTTTATTTTCAGAAAAGGCAGAATTTTCAGCTTTAAAATTACCAAATCCTAATTCATACATGTAATTCCCCATAATACAATCTGAAAATAAAACAGGTTCGCTAAGATCATGCAGTTCTGTGACAGTATGTTTCATATATCTTTCTCTATTTATCTTTATCTGATTTGACTTTCCGTTCTTAGGTAACCATAATGTTGACCAGTCCGTGGCAAAGAATCCATTTAGTTGTTGAGACCAATCCCTACTTAAAAAGCCCATATGCATCTGGAATATCTGCAACAACAACATCTATAATTTGATAAACCGAAGGGTTACAAGCAATCATGACTAAGACATCTTTCATTTCTCCTACAACCTTTACATTTGTCCTGTCCAATTGAGTTATTTGAGAATTAGATGGAACATATTTCCCATTCAATTTCTTGCATACTGATAAAGGCATCACATTGGAAGATGCTCCGGAGTCTACCATGCAATTATGAACATTCCTATTGAAAATTTCAAAGGTAAGTAAGAATGGAGGTGTGGTTGATTTAGAATTCTTACCTATAAGCGAAGCTTTGTCAGCCATTGCTTTTCCCTTTTCAGTTGCTGTTGACTCATTATTAGAACTGTTTGTAGCAACATTTTGTTTTGCATTAGGAATAATAGAACTCATGGCTGGATTTATAATATGACTATTAGGTATTGGGTAGATTTGAAGAAGGTTGTACATACTGATGTTTGCACGTGTATTCTTTAAATCTTCAATTATATCATATTGTAAATCTAATTTAGGAGCATTTTGAATAGGCTGAGTAATCTTGGTTGATTGAGTCTGCTTGCCAGATTGAGTTTGTTTATTAGGTTGTGAATTATTGTTGTCATTATTTGTAGTAGAACTTGATGAAGCTCCGGGGGAGTTTGCAAATGATCTACTGCGAGTGTTATAGGCATGCTGTCCTGTAGGGGGACTTTTATTTTCATACTCTTGGACAAGACTGTCCCAGAAATGACCATTAACTTGTTGAGGTTCCTCTGGTTCTTCATCATTTTCTGATTCCTCTTCTTCTTCGTTTTCAGTTATTTCTTGACTAGGAGTTTCAGACAAAGATAAAACAGCTCGAATTGTATTAAAAATCTCTTCATTTGCTGCTATGTCAGGTGGTGTATTTTTATTATTTGCATTCGGGTTTTTCTTAAACTAATTTCTGAAATATCCCCTAGAAGGAGAAGCTTCATAATTGGTTTTCTTTAACCCTACAACCTCATTGGTTAATGTTCAAATAGCATTTTGCAGCTGTTCTATGTCAAATGCTTTGTCTTTTTCTGAATTGAGTTTTTCAGTCTTCCTCCGGGGAAAAGTGTCAGATTTCCCACTTCTCTCTGGTTCATAGGACATAGAATCCTTCTCGACTTTAATGGCTTCTTCAAAAGTTTCTACTAATGTTGTTTTTCCAGCTCTCTTAACAAACATCCCGGAATATTTCGGTAAAGCTGAGGTATAATTTTCAATAATTGTGTCCTCAGGAGGTTGAGAGGCAATTGGAATTTTGTTTTTTAATGTCAGAAACATTTGATTGAAATCTTTGATTCTTTCTTTAGGCTCCATTTTAATCCTAGATAACTCTAAGGCTAAAAGAGCAGGTGTTTTATCTTCCCTGAATTTATCTAGAAAGGCTTTATTAAATTCCCCCCAGTTTGTGATCGATCCCTGTAGTAACGAAAAATACCAAGTAGAAGCTCTTCCTTCGAAAGTTAGAGGAAACAATCGACAAACTACATCTTCATGTTGAACGTTCAAGGTTTGGACAACCAACATGAATTTGTCAACATGCACCTCTGCAGGCTCTTTGTCATCTGGGTTAAACTTAGGGAGGAGTTTATCTGAGTGTTTAGGAAAAGGATGTTGTACACCAGGGACAGCTACAACAGCTGTTCTTAGCCAAGGGAGTTGTGGATTAGGTGGATTAGGTGGAGGATTGCCTCCTCCTCCTACAGGTACATTTCCTGCCATTGGACTTCTTTCAAAACTCGAAGAACTTCCTGAGTTGGATGGTCTTGGACTATCAGGTGGTGATTCAGGAGGAGAAGGTGGCTGTTCAAAACCGCCTCCTGCAATTAGTCTTCTAGCAGTATTTGTTTGAATAGTCTGCCTTTGATGTCTTTCAACCTGATGGTGGGGAGTACTATAAGCTACTTCCAAATCTTGCGTAACTATGGTCAATTGTGGATTATGTCGCTGCTGTCTAGGTAGACCATAATCTATTGGAGATATACCAAGCTGATTAGCGTATGCTCGTGTAAGAATATGTCTTGATTCTTCTAAAGTTTGAGTTCTTTGTGCAGGAGTAAAGGGAGAGGTGACAGGATCACGCTCGAGAATGTTCCTAACAGTTTCTAAAAATGGTGATCTACTGATTTCTGGAGGTTGTTGGCTGGTTGGAAATGTTTCATTAGTTTCACCTGGCATTACTCATTAACAGGCCCTCCTTCTAGCACCATTTGTTGGCTTGATTTTTTGACCTAGGCCAACAAGGAGGTTAAGCCCACACAATCAGCTTAAAGCAGCGTCCGGTGTGTTTGGAATAGCAAAACCTCGCAGGTTATGGTCCTGCTACCAACTGATTTTTCTCTTAAGGAGAAATTAAAATCAGCAAAATCTACCCTATCCTAATGTTATTTCTACCTAAATGAATCCTATGATTAGTTTCAACTATCTAAATTGTCTTATAATTGCTTTCTTAAGGAAAGACTCCGATTTTTGAAGAGTTTTTCTAGATATAAAGACTATTAAAATTATGCTGAAAATTACATAAATTGATTTAACAGCTGTTAACTGAAATATACTAAAATAAAACTTAATCTGAACTATCTTAACTATACTATCTATCCTATCTCAGCTGAGAGCGAATCTAAATACTATATTAATCATTAATTAATAAAAGATGAACAGAAAGATAAATTGTATGATCTAAAACAAAATATTTAAGCCATACACATTAAACTATTCTGTTATAACATCACTTATCAGAGAAACTGAAAATAACTAATTACTTCAATTTTCTGAAGTATATAATTAATTAATAACTAATCATCAACATAACTATTTGAATAAACGATGATGTCTAGTATGAAATCACTGTAAAAATACAAACGATAGCTAATAGACATAAATGTATATCCTTATAGCTTGAATTTACAGTAAATATACTAATAAATTCAATCACAATGATATATTAATTCAAACATAATATTGAGTTGACAGAGTGAAAATTATAATTAAACACAAGTATAACAAATCATACTGTATTAATATTAAAATAGAAGATAATATACTGACATATAAAGTATATCCAAAACAATACTAGTAATGATATCAACCTAGAGATTTCTAGTTGCATCCCACATCCAAAGATCCAACTTCAGTTATGAAATAAAACCAGTAACAACATATATCTCAAGTATGTCTCTCTTCAATCACTCCCCCCCACTTATTCATCAAAATCCCTGACTTATATAATACTATCAGTTTCTTCAATTTAGTTTTCCCATCAATGTTACATACAATATTATAGGGTTCCTATAACTATCAAAGAGGATCGAATCTCTTTTACAAAACACCTGTCACTATAACAATGAAAACGACTAGCCTGAATATTTGTTGGTTTTAAAGGTACTTGACAAATTCGTGGTCATTGTTGAAATTCCAGTCTTCAATGAACAGCCACGTCTCCCAATCGACATATTAAAATCATCCTGAAACTGTGGAGAGGAGCGATGACATATCCACCTGTGTTTAAACAAACAAAGCATCTCATTAAAAACCAATAAACAGATATAACAAAATAAACTAACAATTTAAATGTGTGCCTGTAAAATCTGCGATTTTACAGGCATGAATAACAAAAATATTTATTACCTGTTTGACAGCGAAACAACCCTTGTGCTTTGAGAAATGAGAATAACCATCAAGTTCTACTTTGAAGATCGACTACTCTTTGGGCTTCAGCTAATTTGGCTCTAAGCTTGATAATCACTAACTTTTGTTTGTCTATTTGTTCAAGCAGATGTTGATTCGTACCTATTATTGACTTTTTTGCCCTTTTATATTGATTCTTTTTGGTATTCATTTCTTTCCACCTGCTAATCCAATTCAACAACTCCTCTCTAAATGTCCTATTTTCTTCCTCTATCAATGCTGCATTAGATTGACAATGTTTAAGTTCATCTTTCAGTTCTGTAATCTTGGTCTGATATGCCTTGTCTAGAATTTGTTGAAGAGTTTCTTCTTCATTTTCGTGACCTCAATTGGATGCCTGATGAGGATTAGGGTTATCAATGTTTTGACCAGATGACTGAGGACTGATAAAAGATGGTTCATGGTCAGAAATATAGGTGTCCATACATGATGGAGCAACCTCGGCCTTACCCAAATTGGCACTATTGTCCTTTATAAGAGTGGGATCATTTATATGAATAGTGTCAAGGACTGACGATGGAACGTCGTCCTCAATATGGACAACTGCAGGCTGAGTATCCTGTCGATTAGCCATAGGAACCGAAATTGTAGGTTTCATGCTCCTAGTAACCCTCCTCGAAAACACCATATTTTCTGATTCAAGCCCTCTTCTATCGCAGCATACCTGTGCTAGATGATCTAGTTTATGCATAGACTCCTTGCTATGTTCATAAGGATTATTTGGCTCGGATAGATTTTTACAATGAACAGTGTTAATATCTTTGCTTTTGATTAACCTGTCCTCTGTTTTTGCAGGAGTACCATGACATTTATCAGATGGGGGTCGGTTCAAGACTGCTTCAGAGCGACAGGGAACTATATTATCAACATTGTCATTACTGATACCAACGTTTATGGGTAGATTGGCTTCCTCGAGCCCTTTACCCTCTGACTAGGTCTCAGGAACACTATTGCCCTCAGGATTAGCAGTAGTCTTCCGTTTCCTACGGGTTTTTGGAGAGGGGTTCGGCCAATATTGAGTCGGCCCCAAATGACATTCATTTAAGAATTCATCCCACGATTTACCCTTCAAGGACAGTTGATGCTGTAATATGATTTTGACTAAACCATGGTGAAATAAACTTATGTCAGGGTTATCGAAATTTTGAAATGCATGCGACATCTTTTTCAAACTTTGCCACAGATAAAATGGTAGATTAAGCCTACAGCACTTTAATGCTAATAGGAGTCTTAGATGGTAGTAGTGTAGGTGAGAAAAACGTCCATCGCAGGACACATACCTGACCAAAATTTCGTAGAAGGCTCGCCATTCAGGCTTCAGGAACTTGACAGAGACCCCTAACTTCTTTTTTGCATTATCCGGTAATGGCAGCAACAAGGATAAACACTTCTTTTAATTAACCTTACTACCTTTGAACCAGCGTTCTCCAATTTGTGGGATCTTTGTCGCCTCTGCGATTTTGTCTTCATTAACAATGAACTTAAAACCCCCGATCCGCACAATGTTGTCTTTTAAATTCAAGGAAAACAGTTTGGTCACCTCTGCGTTATGACCATCAAAACACTTAAAGAACTGCCCCCACCCAACTTTCTCAAATAGCAAAGCGACCTTCTCATCTGCTTCTACGAGCTCTGAACCTGAGATTTCGAAACGGTTCAACGGAGCCTTAACCTCCTGAACACTATCCTGGTTTCGAAATGGACTGAATGGCGATGTGAAGAGGGAGGGGATAGGTATCCAAGTGTATGACATGATGTGAAAACTTCACATGCTTCGGATCTGACAGATATGAGGTCTCTGGACTTGGCCATTTTTAGCCGAACCTAGCAATGATGAGTGCTACACCCAACGTTTTATTATGATACATGCATGTTTAGCCACGACTAACAGTAAAATTTAACCAGTTCGACATATCAGGGATCGTGTGATTGATAGATCGTAAATCAAGGCATTGACTATGCACAGTGGTCATGATGAACTCGTACATCGTTATAAAATGAAATGGTTATCAACATTAAATCCTGCTGATACGAATCATCAATATATTCACAGCTGTCAGTTAATTATGAGGTGCAAGCCACATCTCTATGCCAACTCAGCGATCCAAGTGACAGGCATTATTAATTTGATACATGGCTCTTGTAAACTCTGTCAATTAATGGTCTTCTCCAGTTTGAGCATGAAAGGTGGTAGCGTTCAAGGCGATATAGTATCGAAATCATATACCAAATGTTTTGCATGGCAACTAACTAATGATCTGATTTAATATTTATACTATGTATATACATAAAACTTCATAGATCTAGTTTTAAAACTTTCCAAAATCCCATTGATTAATATCTTACATTGAATTTGATAGGATACTAAGTTATAAAACTATAATATATAAAAATTTCCCATATAATACTCCTTTATTTATTTAACTACATATATACAATTTTTAAAAAGTCATGGTAAGATATTACATATGAAATATGAACATTAGGTTTAATAAGAGTTTTGATTTAATAAGTTACCTTTAGTTCTAGGAGTTTAGAACTCATAATACCTCATCCATATCCAGCTCAGGATGTGTTTCGTTAATTTCCCTTTGGCAAACTATCCTTTCAAGTTTTCTTAAATCATATATAATCAGATAAATTTAATTTAAAAATTGATTATATAAAAATTTATGAAACTGACTTATGAAACTGACAGCTGCTAATTACCAAGTTTGTGAAAATGTTTTCATCAACTTTTAACATGCCATTTTATTCTTCTCCAATTGAGAGTACCTTCAGAATCAAAGATTCTGAAGGTGCTCTTTTATAATTTCAAATCGGTAAATCATAAAAATAGCTGATCTCCCTTCATCTTAATGAGAAATGAAGGGGTTGTTGATGATTGCCAACAGGACCTAGTAGTAACTTTAGCTCAACTACCATCCAAGAGTATTTTACTATATGTTGTAGTGAAAAATATACCTCCAATATATGGCATGTCAATGTCAAGAACATGTTCCAAGAGAATGTGGAGTACAATGCAAATGGACATGGAATATGAAAGTGTTCCCTTCTTTGTAGGAGAAACAAGAAAATTGCATAGAGAAGCTAGATATGCTTATGTACTTTGTGAGGGAAGTAGTTCCATAAAGTACCCTAAATATGTTATTGACTAGGATATGGGTTGTTGCATGATAAATGTAGGAGAAAGTTATGAAAAGCAACCCCTTTCTTTGATGGTTGTAAAGAGTATAATCCTTACATATGATCATATTTTGGAGATGCGGTTTCATGGATCCTCCACAAACGAAGAAGCAAGGGAAGGAGTAGTATTCACTTCCCCAGATAGAGAATTTATTTTACTATCATTCAAGTTAAATTTTTAAACCACAAATAATGTGGTTAAGTATGAAGCACTCATATTGGGATTAGAAGCTACCAAAAAGGATAGGAATCACACAGATCATTGTTCATGGAGATTCAGAGCTCATAGTGCATCAAATAAAGGGTATGTATCAGACCAAGCATCCCAAGATGAGAGCCTACACGAATCAAGTGTGGGACCTGATAAATCATTTCTTCCATGATTTTAATATAACTTCCATTCCTATATAAATGAGTCGAAAGACATATTCACTAGCAGTAGAAGCTATCACTTAACTTCAAGCCTCCTATTGAAAGTTTAAAGAATGAGGTCAAAGTGCTCTATATACCCTCAGCCCTTGATAACACAAAGCAATGGAAAGTATTTGAAGATGACCAATAAATGAAGAGATTTTTTGAGATGATTGATGAGTTATCAAGTACTTGAATAGATCAATATCAATAGTTAAATTAAGATGAAAGTTAGGAAGAAGAGGGCACATATACATAGACAAAGTTCACCAATAAAGTGGTCAATCATAAATTTATGCAGTTAAATAACAACTTCATCCCTAAAGGACTAGTTCCTTTAGAAAGACTATTTGAAAAAAAAGATATTCTCCTAAAACCCACACTTCAACCGAAAGAGGAAGATGTGGAAGAAGTGAATGTTGGAACACATGAAGAAACCCAGAATAACAAGTTGTCTAGACTTTTGTCTGCTGAAGTGAAATATAGGTATGTGAAAGTGTTCAAAGAGCATGCAAATGTATCTACATGGAGTTATGAAGACCTTGGGACCTATGACAGTTCAATAATTGAACATAAGATTCCTCTAAAGCATGGAGCAAAGCCTTTCGAGAAAAATCTTAGGAAAACAAATCATATGCTCCTACCCATTATAGAAAAGGAAATAAAGAAGTTATTAGAATCCAAAATAATAGTTTCTTTAAGATACTCTGAATGGGTGGAAAATTATGTTCCTATCATAAAGAAGAGTGGAGAAATAGGAACACGGTTTCACATAGGAAGACTATTTGATTATACTAATCACATTGTAAGAACATGTCTTGAATGTCGGCTTTTTGCAGGTAAACAAAAGTTAAATCCTCTACCTTTAAAGCCACATCATGAACACCTTTTCAATAGTGGGGTTTGGACTTCATTGGAGAAATAAACCCGAATTTTAGTGGCCAACACAGATGGATATTAACTACCACTGATTATTTTACAAAGTGGGTTGAGGCTATCCCAACAAAATTAGCAAATGAGAATGTGATCATAAGGTTTTTGGAATAAAATATCTTATCAATATTTGGATTCCCCAGAAAAATCATAATTGATTTTGCACCAGATTTTAGATTGGTCAAAATGGTATAATTATGCTAGAAATATAACAATGACCTTGGGCACTCTAATGCATATTACCCTCAAGGAAATGGGCTTGCTAAATAATCAAATAAACTCTTGCTCAATATTATTAAGAAAATGTTGTTAGATAATAAAATATCATGGGATGTCAATCTCAAGTATGATTTATGGGTTGATAGGATAAGTGTTAAAAGGTCAATTGGAACATCTCCATTTTAATTGGTATATGGGAAAGAAGCAGTTCTTCTTATCCAACTAGGACTACCAGTGTTGAAGCTAATATATCATGAAGAAAGTGAGAAAACTGATATCGTAAGAAGGGTATATGAGCTTATTGAAATACAACAGGAAAGGGAACAAGTCAGTGCAAAACTGTAAGATTGCCAAAGGAGAATGAAGAAAACTTTTGACAGAAAGGCCATTGAAAGATATTTTTATCCATGAGACTTGGTCCTAAAATGGGATGCAAAAAGAGAAGATAGAGGAAAGCATTAAAAGTTTGAAAATATATGGATGGGTCCATATCTTATCTCAAATGTGCAAGATAAAAACACTTTTATCCTTGCTGAGATGGATAGGGAGATCATAGAAGTTGTTGTTAATGGAATACTTCTCCAACACTTCTTCTTGTACAAAATCCAGGTTCCAAAACCTTATACATAGTAGATTAATAGTGTTCTCAATTTCCTACTTTCTTTTGAATTTCTAGCATTTATTGTTTTAGTATTTTCTACATTGCTATTAGAATATATGCTGCAAAGATAATATTCTACTCAATGTGGTTGAAATTTCATGAAACACGACTCCATGACCCAACAAAATGCACAGGTCTACGGTTCCCAACATCTTAAAAAGCAATATTCTATCCCCTTGGACTCGATGTTAGTACAATGATTTTTTGCAGAGTTTGTAGCTGCTAAAAATGGTATGAAATGACCAAGTGTCGAAGGATATATAAAATATGGAATTTTCCTTTCAAAAAAGGACAAGCAACATGAGACTAGGAGATATAAACTAGGCACTAAGAATGATGCAACAAAACATTGTTGACCTGTCGATAGTCACATAGAATAGAACACGGATAAGGTGTACATGCAATAAAAAAGCAGATCGAATTAATCCCAAAATAACCCAATGAATCAACGACTTACGATGATATCTCCATGAGAAAGTGCACGAGCGATAATTTATTATGTTGAGGAGTTAGATATGACAAAAGAATATAGTTGAACTTTCTTATTGACAACTCCTCGTCGAGACTTTTAAAAAGGGAGTAAGCTAACGATGTGACGATTTTGCCCAGCGACAATCGTTGCGTCGGCCCTCCGGCGACTGGTTCCCCCTTCCTCCCCGTTGTCGGCTACCTGTTCTCCCACCGTCGCCATCACCAAATTCATCACCCATTCCGTTGCCGTCACCCAATTCGTCACCCCTTCCATCGTCGTCACCCAATTCGTCACGCCTTCCGTCGCCGTCACCCCTCCCATCGTCATTAGTGTCACGGCCACAACACGTGCCACCTTTCTCTAGGGTCTCTTGCGACGTGCGGCACTGCCTAATGCAACTCAGTGGCGTGACCAACCTGAGTGCATTCCAACAGACTATGCCTTAACCGATTATGTGGAAGTGATTTGCTTTAACACTTTAACACTTAGAATTATTCCAGTTTACTGTTAACACTTTGCTTAAGCCAACACAGAATAAAATTGCACAACAGATAAAAGGGTGGGGTTGCCTCACTGCAGAGCCCCTAAAAACTTGCATTAAAATGATGGAGCGTTGCAAACACATCTAATACTCCCGGTACGCACCACCAAGGCTACAACGCACCAATGTACATAATATATAACAAAATGTAGTGATGGCGTCAACTGCAACTCAACACATCCAACAGTGAAGTTCATAGAAAACATAAAAGCTAAGAACGCATCAACGGTGACTTTCTCCTCCTTGCTTCATGCTGCAACTTCATTTACTGCTGCGGTTCTTCTCCTTGTTTTCCATCAAAACTTGGAGTTCTTCTAACTTGATTGCCTGAATGAATGACAAATTCCTTTGCCAATATATAGGCACCTCTTGAGTAGGAGTCTCCTCAAAAGGTGGGTGCGCCCCCTCGCTAAGAGAACCACTTGTTCGGGGTCCACATGCCGCACTCTTTCTCTTGGTTGACTCCCCCTTTTCTGCGCACTTACTTGGTGGCTTCTTTAGTTGGGCGTTGGGCGCTCCCAACCGAACGTCCTACTCAGCATGCCTTGAATTCTACCGCAATATGGTGTCATTCCCACCTTCTATGGATGCTTGATTCTCCTTCCTGTCTATCTGCACGTCATGCTGCATCATCGGGTGTCGTTTACCCATGCGCCTAAGGTGCCTTCTTCCAACGTCCGCTTTGGGTCCAAGTGTGTTACCAACCGTCGAATGTGCCAAGGTGCCACACTTGGAAAACGTGGGCTTCATTTTGTGGGAGCGCTACCCCTTCAAGGTCTGCACGTCCCCTTGCCATTCCATTCACTTAGCCAAGTTCCCACTTTCCAAGCCACTTGACCGGATCATCTTCCCCACTTGGGCGCCTAAGGTATCTTTTAGGCGGGGAGAAGGTGTCACAAAAAATGGGATCATGAAAACCTCCCCCACTCAAAATTGTTGTCGTCCCGTCAACGTTCCCAAGTAACTAGGAACCTGCTGCAACCAATGTCTCTTGACCGAACTGATCCACAACCGTTTCCCGCAACCATTGTCTCTTGACCGAACCAATCCACAACCGTCTACCGCAACTGAGAGTAAAATCCTCTCAACCATCAGTTGTTGTGCCTACCTCCTAGTACCATCAGTACTTAGCCAATCCATCAATGCCTCCATCCGCTACATGCCCCTAAAGCTAGACAAGTTGGGGCACTAATCCAACTTTCTGTCCAACTCGAAGGAACGAACGTCATCATCTCTGAACTGTGTTTCCCTCTGTGTTTCGGTGTACTCCACAACCCGTCGATCCATGGTAAAAACCACGGTTGAATTGTCCATATACTTAGATAATTTGTTGAAGTGCCCTAGCTGAATATTTCCGCATCGTTTGACTGTTAACTGTCTAAGGCCACCTTCCGTAAGGTGCCTTTGGCCTCATTGCCTTTGTCAAGGGCAGCGATCCAACACGGTCGTCTCATCCACCTGAGTCAAAACCGAAGTGATGCTACCATTCATCACATATCAACATGCCAAGAGAAATCTTCAACAACTTCTCAAAATATGGTAAGACTTCCCATGAAATCTTTTCGTCCAACTCTCCATCAAAGAGTGGCCAAGTCTTGTCGTTATCTATTTCTTGGATACGCAAGCTTGTTGTTCCAACATTCGTTCTCTGCTACACCTCGTTTCCTTGAGGACTCACCGCAGTCATGCCTAGAGCCATCACGAATTCCATGACTTAAACCAATGCTAATTTTTGTCGTTCTGCCAAAGTCATCTCGTCATGCAGGCCCACAGCTCCCTTGGATGCATGTTCACTACAATCCATCATTGCTTCTACCATCTTAACTAGACTCCGCATCAACCAAAACCACCATCGAGCATCACCTATGTTGTTCTGCCCCTTTCCAAGACTAAGCCGGCCTTTGTCACCTTGGTCATCAAGCTGCTGAGTTTGCTGCTGAAGAGTGCCTTCTTCGAGAAAGCCTTGGCCTAGGTTGCCTTCTCAACCCATCTCACCAAAGTCTTCATCATAGCCAACTTCTAAACTATCCACACCAAGTATCCATCGCAAACCTTCGCTGCAATCATGCTTGGAAACCTTCCAGTCTCATTGCAAGGTGCCACTGCAAATACTAGGCTTGCCAAACCGTGCGTGAAGTCTGCATTTTCCACCGCAGCACACTCCACTTCGCCTTCATCCGACTCCTAGAACATCATCTACAACAAAGCATCAATTTTCCACAAACACTTGGACATTTCATCTAACACCTCTACTAGAATCGTTCCAACCATCTCCATTTCCAACCTTGCTGCCGCAAAGTCTGTGCGATGCCGCAACTTGCACCACACTTGAGCTTTCCTGCTCACTCGGCCGCCAACTTCCTAGCAACCTTCATGTCTCCTTGGCACACTTAGCACCCTCTAAGCAAACCAACACTTAAACCAAATTGTTGTTCTGCAAAACACACCTAAGAACACCTCTACTGGCACTTCTTCTGTTTGCCGACACTTCACCAAACGAACCTTCCGACAAGTGAAAACGCACTTCAATACTGCCGCACTTAGACAAAAACCTGTCCAAGCACACTTCTCTGCAGTCAGACTTCTCCTCAAGCGCGCACCACTGTGTGACTTGCCAAAGCGTTTTGCTAAAACACTCTTCTCAGCCAACCGCACCAAGCCAAACTACCCATGCACCTTTGTTCCACGCTACTGAGAGCGCACCTCTACAGACGCACACCTTCATGAGGTCGCTACTCCTGAGCGCACTGTTCTGTGGAAACGCTCATTTTGAGCCCTCCTATGGAGCACACACCGTCAATGCCTCCAAAATATTCTTTTCCAAAACGTGTCCAACCTGAACGCTGCCAAGGGACGCTCGCTCCTTGAGTGCACCTCGGATGCCTTCTCTCCAGCGCACACGTTCTCTCCCGAATGCATGTTTTCTCCAATTGTTCGTTTTCCTTAGCGCTTGCCAATAGATCTCTTGCAAGTAGCCAAGCCGCTCGCTTGCGAGTGTGAAGCGCTGTGACGACATCTTCACAAAGGTGGAACACTTAACCGAAAAACCGATCAAGTTCCCGTCAACTTTGCCGAAGCACGTGTCTTCCACCCACGTCTTCTTTCCACACGCTGCCACCGTACGTCTTCTTCTTGCGGAACGCACCCTTGCTCTGTGCGAACCTTCTTCAAGCGAAGCACCTTCACTTGGTGCACTTAACCTTCTTGCTAAAACGTGCATTTTCCAAACACACCTTCTTTCTAAGCGCATGCTATACCAAAGTGCATGTCTTCATTGCCTACGAAACACACCTTAGCCTCATGCGGTTCCGTTCACCTGAGTGCACCTTCAAAAATGGTACACTTCAACTTTTCTGACTTAGCGCACTTTTGAGCGTGGTCTGCACCTCTGGAACACACCTTGCCTTGCGCGGTTCCATTTTCCTGAGTGCACCTTCAAAAATGGGCGCTCTTCACTTTTCTGTCGAAGCACGCCTGCTCATGTTGCTGTGGTCACCTAAGCATGCACACCTCCTATCCGTCTAAGGGCACGTCCTTCGACCGTCGCGTAGTTCATCTGCTACCAGCGTGCGCGTTTTCCAGGCGTGAGCGTCAACTCTCGACGCGCACATTTCCTAGTGCGTGGCTCTTTTCTGCAGTGTGCACATTTTTGAGCACGTGCGTCTTCTGCCGAAGTGCGCCTCTCCTGTGTGCACACTGCTTCTCTACGCGCGCGCCTCCTGCGCACACTGCGTCTATGGGGGCGCTCTCTGCGGAACGCCCACGGTCGTAGTGTGCCCGACTGCGGAGCACCTGAGCACACATCCGGCTACGGAGCACGCATCCGGCTGCAGAGCGCCCATCTTTGGAGCACCTGCGGCACGTTTACCACGGAACGCCTGCTTGCAGATGACTGTCTGTCCGAGCGATGCACTCAGCTATGAAGCGCATCTGTCTACGGAGCGCTCTATCTACAGAGCACTCGTCTGCAGAGCATCCAGGCTGCAGAGCGCTCGGGCTGCGGAGTACTCAAGCTGCGGAGCGCTCGGGCTACGAAGCACTCTGTCTGCGGAGCGCCCGTCTAAACCTACGGAGCGCTTGTCCAACCTGTGGAGAGCTCTTCTAAACCTGTGGAGTGCCCTTCTGAACCTGCGGATGCCCAAGCTGCGAACACCACCTTCCAGGCACGCCTCCTCGCTAACGCCTGCAGGTGCTTCTGCTAACGCATGTTTTCACATCGCACCGGCTGTTGCAAGGTGCTCTACGGAGCAACCTTCCAAACTGCGGCTTCCTTTGCGAAACCACCTTCGTCCAGCAACAAATTCTGCTTCAATGTTTCCATAGAGCGAAACGGCTCTGATACCACCTGTCATGGCCACAACATGCGCCACCTTTCTCTAGGGTCTGTTGCGACGTGCAGCACTGCCTGGCGCAACTCAGTGGCGTGACCAACCCGAGCGCATTCCAGCAAACTATGCCTTAACCGATTATGCGGAAGCGATTTTCTTTAACACTTTAACACTTAGAATTATTCCAGTTTACTGTTAACACTTTGCTTAAGCCAACACAGAAGAAAAATGCACAACAGATAAAAGGGTGGGGTTGCCTCACCACAAAGCCCCTGAAAACTTGTATTAAAATGATGGAGCGCTGCAAACGCAGCTAATACTCTCGGTATGCACCACCAAGGATACAACGCACCAATGTACAGAAGATATAACAAAACACAGTGTTGGCGTCAACAACAACTCAGCACATCCAACAGTGAAGTTCATAGAAAATAGAAAAGACTAAGAACGCATCGACAACGACTTTCTCCTCCTTGCTTCATACTGTAACTTCGTTTACTGCTGTGGTTCTGCTCCTTGTTTGCCGTCAAAACTTGGAGTTCTTCTAACTTGATTTCCTAAATCAATGACAAATGCCTTTGCCAATATATAGGCGCCTCTTGAGTAGGAGTCTCCTCAAAACGTGGGCCCGCCTCGTCACTAAAAAAACCACTTTCTCGAGGTCCACACGCCGCACTCTTTCTCTTGGTTGACTCCCCCTCTTCTGTGCACTTACTTGGTGGCTTCTTTGGTTGGGCGCTCCCAACCGAACGTCCTACTCAGCATGCCTTGAAGTCTGGTGCAACATGGTGTCATGCCCACCTTCTATGGGTGCTTGGTTCTCCTTCTCGTCTGTTCATGCGTCATGCCGCATCACCGGATGTCGTTTACCCACGCGCTTAAGGTGCCTTCTTCCAGTGTCCACTTTGGGTCCAAGTGTGCTGCCAACCGCCGAATGTGTCAAGGTTCCGCCCTTGCCAAACCTGAATTTTAGAAATAAACCTGAATTGTAGTGGCCAACACAGATGGATATTAACTACCACTAATTATTTTACAAAGTGGGTTGAGGCTATCCCAACCAAATTTGAAAATGAGAATGTGATCATAATGTTTTTGGAATAAAATAACTTATCAATATTTGGATGCCCCAGAAAAATCATAATTGATTTTGCACCAACTTTTAGATTGGTCAAAATGGTATAATTATGCTAGAAATATAACAATGACCTTGGTCACTCTACTGCATATTACCCTCAAGGAAACGGGCTTGCTAAATCATCAAATAAATCTTGCTCAATATTATTAAGAAAATGTTGTCAGATAATAAAAACTCATGGGATGTCAATCTCAGGTATGATTTATGGGTTGATAGGATAGGTGTTAAAAGGTCAATTGGAACATCTCCATTTCAATTGGTATATGGGAAAGAAGCAGTTCTTCTTATCCAACTAGGACTACCAATGTTGAAGCTAATATATCATGAAGCAAGTGAGAAAATTGATATGGTAAGAAGGGTATATGAGCTGATTGAAATACAACAGGAAAGGGAACAAGTCAATGCAAAACTGCAAGATCGCCAAAGGAGAATGAAGAAAACTTTTGACAGAAAGGCCATTGAAAGAGATTTTTATCGATGAGACTTGGTCCTAAAATGGGATGCAAAAAGAGAAGATAGAGGAAAGCATTAAAAGTTTGAAAATATATGGATGGGTCCATATCTTATCTCAAATGTGCAAGATAAAAACACTTTTATCCTTGCTGAGATGGATAGGGAGATCACAGAAGTTGTTGTCAATGGAATACTTCTCCAACGCTTCTTCTTGTACAGAATCTAGGTTCCAAAATCTTATACATAGTAGATTAATAGTATTCTCATTTTCCTACCTTCTTTTGAATTTCTAGCATTTATTTTTTTAGTATTTTCTACATTGCTATTAGAATATATTTTGCAAAGATAATATTCTACTCAATGTGGTTGAAATTTCATGAAACACGACTCCATGACCCAACAAAATGCACAGGCCTACTATTCTCAACATCTTAAAAAGCAATATTCTATCCCCTTGGAGTCGATGTTAGTATAATGATTTTTTGCAGAGTTTGTGGCTGCTAAAAATGGTATGAAACGACCAAGTATCGAAGGATATATAATATATGGAATTTTCCTTTGGAAAAAGGACAAGCAACATGAGACTAGGAGCTATAAACTAGGAACTAAGAATGATGATTCAAAACACTGTTGATCTATCGGTAATCACATAGAATAGAACACAGATAAGGTGCACATGCAATAAAAAAGCAGATCGAGTTAATCCCAAAATAACCCAACGAATAAACGACTTACGATGATAGCTCCATGAGAAAGTGCATGAGCGATAATTTGTTGTGTTGAGGAGTTAGATATGACAAAAGAATATTGTTGGAACTTTCTTATTGACAACTCCTCGTCGAGACTTTTAAAAAGGGTGTAAGCTAACAACGCGATGATTTTTTCCGGCGCCAATCGTCGCGCCGGTCCTCCGGCGATCGGTTCCCCCTTCCTCCTCGTTGTCGGATACCCATTCTCCCACCACCATCGTCACCCAATTTGTCACCCCTTCATTCGTCATTAGTGTCATGACCACAACACACACCACCTTTCTCTAGGGTCTGTTGCGACGTGCAACACTACCTGGTGCAACTCAGTGGCGTGACCAACCTAAGTGCATTCCAGCAGACTATGCCTTAACCGATTATGCGGAAGCGATTTGCTTTAACACTTTAACACTTAGAATTATTCTAGTTTACTGTTAACACTTTGCTTAAGCCAACACAGAAGAAAAATGCACAACAGATAAAAGGGTGGGGTTGCCTCCTCACAAAGCCCCTGAAAACTTGTATTAAAATGATGGAGCGCTGCAAACGCAGCTAATACTCCCGGTATGCCCCACCAAAGCTACAACGCACCAATATACAGAAGATATAACAAAACGCAATGTTGGTGTCAACTGCAACTCAGCACATCCAACAGTAAAGTTCACAGAAAATAGAGAAGACTAAGAACGGATCAACAACGACTTTGTCCTCCTTGCTTCATGTTGCAACATCGTTTACTGCTACGGTTCTACTCCTTGTTTGTCGTCAAAACTTGGAGTTATTCTAACTTGATTCCCTGAATGAATGACAAATGCCTTTGCCAATATATAGGCGCCTCTTGAGTAGGAGTCTTCTCAAAAGCTGGGCGCGCCCCCTCGCTAAGCGAACCACTTGCTCGGGGTCCACACATCACACTCTTTCTCTTGGTTGACTCCCCCTCTTCCGCGCACTTACTTGGTGGCGTCTTTGGTTTGGCATTGGGTGCTCCCAACCGAACGTCCTATTCAACATTCCTTGAAGTCCGTCGCAACGTGGTGTCGTGCCCACCTTCTATGAACGCTTGGTTCTCCTTCCCGTCTTTTCGCCCGACATGTCGCGTCACCAAGTGTCATTTACCCACGTGTCTAAGGTTCCTTCTTCCAACATCCGCTTTGGGTTCAAGTGTGCTGCCAACCACCGAATGTGCCAAGGTGTCGCGCTTTCCAAATGCGGGCTTCGTTTTGTGGGAGCGCTACCCCTTCAAGGACCGCACGCCCCCTTGTTGTTCCGTTCACTTAGCCAAGTTCCCACTTGCCAAATCACCTCACCGGATCATCCTGCCCACTTAGGCACCCAAGGTATATTTTGGGCGGGGAGAAGGTGTCACCAAAATGGGGTCATGATAGTTAGCCCTTTCGCCATCTCCATCTGTCCATCACCGTCGTCGTCCCTGCCCAAGCAATTAATTTGCTACCCACCTGCATCCCCCTTCTCCCTAGATGATTCAAACAAGCATCCTGCCTCTTCTTGATGCCTTGCTCTGCCTCTTCTAGATGCCGCCTCCTCTCCTCTCTACGCTAGCCATGGAATGGAATGAGTTCTAGCTTCAAACTGTGGGGCTACCAACTGCTGCAGTTTCGATCTCCCATCAGGACATTTTCATGGAGTTCATTGCAGTCGTTTTCATGGAGTTCAATGTGGTCTTCTAATGGCTTCCAAGGCCCTTTAAAGAGGAAGTTATCAGCATATATGTATCTGGTATCATCATCTAGATGCTCAAACGCAATTTCCCAGTCGGCTAATCTGCGTGAACAAGTAAAGGAGTCTGTTGAATTTTATTTCAAGGAGTACCTGCATTCTAAGGAAATGGCACTGAATGAAGCACTGGATAGGGTTGTCCCACCTCGTTATCCTGAAAAAATACATGAAGCTATAAGGTATTATTTTCTGGCAGGAGGGAAGCGGGTTCGTCCTATTCTGTGCATTGCAGCATGTAAGCTTGTTGGAAGGAACCAAGAGCTCGCCATGCCAACTTCATGTGCAATGGAAATGATCCACACAATGTCTTTAATTCATGATGACTTGCCTTGCATGGACAATGATGATTTTCGTCAAGGTAAGCCTACAAACCACAAGGTCTTTGATGAAGGCATTGTTGTTCATCCAGGGGATGCACTTCTTTCAATTGCATTTGAACACATTGCAGTGTCCACAAGCAAAAATATGAGGAGTGATAGGATTTTGAGGGTGGCATCTGAATTGGGTAAACAATAGCGTCTCAAGAGCTTGTGGGTGGGAAGGTTGCTGATATTATGAGTGAGGGAAATTCATCTATTGGCCTTGACACTCTGGAATGGATTCACATTCATAAGACTGCAGTGCTCTTGGAGTGCTCAGTTGTGTGTGGGGAGATCATCAGTGGTGCTTCAGAGAATGAGATTGAGAGAATTCAAAGGTATGCCCGTAACATGGGGCTTCTGTTTTAGGTTGTCGATGAAATACTCGATGTCACGAAATCATCAAAAGAATTGGGAAAAACTGCAGGAAAGGATTTGATTAGTGAGAAGGCCACTTATCCCAAGTTGATGGGTGTAGAGAAAGCAAAACAATTTGCAGTAGAATTGTTGGACAGAGCTAAGGAGGATTTATCTTGCTTCGACCCAATGAAGGCTGCACCATTGTTGGGTATTGCAGATTACATTGCGTTCAGACAAAACTGAAAAGTCTCCTATAAGTGTTCTTATGTATGCATTTCTTTGTTTTTACATCTGCTAAAGCCTAGCAAATAGCATTTGTAAGTTCATGTCTCTTTGAGTTGTCATGATGAACAATACAATGGCTCCAATATGAAGTAAGGACTGGATCTACGTACCAGAAATCCGTACCTTGATCTTCTGTACGAGTTGCTTTAAACTTTAAGAAATTTATCTTTGATTTAATTCTAGTTGCCAGAGGAAAGAGTTGTGATAGCTCAGCTGGGCTTGGAGAATACCGCCTGGCTGCTTGATTCAAGTAATTTAGTTTAACCTACCTTTGATGTTGAATCACAAAGATCACAAATTTATTTTTGATGTAAAAAAAATTTTCGTTTTTTTCCTAAGAAGCGTAGCTTATATTTTATTAATCCACACATCACTCATATAACAATATTTCAGTTAGGCAAGGTATGAACATGCGGATTGGCCTGCCCTATATATTCAAGGATTGCCAGCATGTTCACTTTGGCTCCAATTTCAAGAGAGTCGATATCTTTTCCAAATGACTCTATCCTAGCTGAAAACTGTATTGAAAGATCAGATGTGAAAGTCGTGAATTCACCAATGTAAAGCAGAATGGACTCTCCTTTAAAAATAGCCCAGCATCCTCTTTTTCCTCACAAAGGAAATGGCAGTGCAATCTTTTGGTGTCCTTGATGTTCCTATCTACCTGCCCAGTCATCCATATTTTTCTAAAAATGACCCTTTTCTAATGGACAGGGGCAACAAACAAAATGTGATATTCCACAAAGCTTCACTTTTAGAGGTTTCGAGCTACCTTACATACCCACAAACCATTCCTGACTGTTTCTGTTTCTTGACAGATCATTCAACAACCATCAATTCTTCTTATGCGACGAAGTCTATCTTTGATTGTTAGGCATTATTGAGGACCAGACACCCAGGAATATTGGATATAAAGGAAGAGAGGGCTTACCAGATGCCCTGAAATTTTCAAATCCATCTGACTTTATTATCCTCTTCAACCTGTCTTATGTTGAGCCTCTTTGCAAGTGAAAAGCAAGGCCTGGTCTTACCATAAAGTTCTTTGGTCCTGTACTTGCAGAAATATTTCCCGTAACACTGTCCCCATTCTTTCTTAATTGACTCATTTTTGCATCTTTTACATTAGTAGCAGAGTAAGAGAATGGAAAACTCTAACTGATGAAAGTTCTCAAACGCTGAGTTGCAATTCGTGGAGTTCAGAGTATGGCTTGCAATTTGATAATATAGAGAAGTGTAGCCTGCTTTTAATGATTTATCACAGAGTTAAAAACATGGAGTTTTCAATAAAAATTGATTTCTGTTAGCAATTTTTTTTCCTTTTTGGTGGGAAAAATAAATGTTACATTACCAAATGGCAACAAACACGCCAGCTTTATTACAAAATGTTTGTCCCCCAACAAGGAAATTGTAATGCAGTTTGATAGCAAATCCTATTGACAAAGTGGTGTGAATATGCTCTCTTTCTTGGTCTTCTCTTCTACTACTCCATGCACAAAAAAATCTGACTAAGAGTACTCCATAGCACCTCAATCACATGCTTTCCTAATTATGACCATTACAATAAGCACCTAACATCTATGCATCTTGGAGTTGCTTCTATGAGATAAATACGTCTCTACCTCTCTATTAGAAAAAGGATACCTCTCTACCTCTCCTAGAAAAAAGGATTGACATTGGTCTGGAAACCAAAGCTTACTTTATACTTTCCAATGATGAGCATCCACCACCTATCAAGAGATGGGACATCGTTTACATTGGATGTATATACCAAAGTTGAAAAAATTGCTTGCTGATTTTTCAACAAAATCACATAAAATGCAAGTGGCGAGAAATGAGAAATGAGAAAGAAGTCATGCCATGATTAGAAAAAATCATTAGGTAACATGAAGCCTCTCATAACGTGGTAATTTCCATTTTTTCTGGGTTATTTCTCTTTGCAACAATTAGGGATTGAGAGAGGAGTTTATCATTGTCAACAATTGATCTTAGGAGGGCCAAACAATTGTTCTCATTGCCATCAGATATTTTTCATAGATATTTGTTAAGATTACACCCTCCAACAATTTTATTTTTCCAGATTAAAGAAAGGTTTTCAAAGTGCACGTTGCTTTCCAGTATAGTTGTCGAGTTACAGGTGGGTTGAGTTATCATTTTTTTCTGGTCACAGGTCTATTAATAGGTCTATTTCCTTAACCAGTGATCTGTTTTTAACCAGCATTCCTTGATATTCATTTTTTTCCTTTTTTTTGGACCCTAGGTTCAAAGTTGAATATTGCCTTAGCAATATTCCAGAGGTTTTGGACCATTTTGGTAGTATAGAGAACCTAAAGATGGGAAAAACCAACAGAGATTGACTTGTAAGCTATGTGAACGACCATGACAGGAGGGGTTGGTTGAAATGCCACCTTGCTAGAATCCCACCTTGCAAGAAGTAGAAAAGGTTGCGGGGAAATGTTTTTTTTGGAGGACATACCTTTGAGCATATCAAAGACCAATCTACCTTTGAGGAAATGTTTTTTTCGCAGGGAAATGTTTGATGTTGTTGGCCCAAGGGCATGAATCCCCTACGTTCAAAGAGTTGCAAGGGGCAGTGTGATGTAAAGGGTATTCCAACCCTTTGAAGTCATTTTCTTTTGGAATTCCAACCCTTTGAAGTCATTTTCTTTTGGAATTCCAACCCTTTGAATGGCTGCAGCAGTCACTTTCAGGGTTTGGGTAGTTCGGTGGTCTTATTTTCCTTCCATTTCCAGCTTCAATCAATGTTTGTGAATGATATATGTATAAAATGGATTGGATTTGGGTTTTTGGGTGGGGGTTTCTGGGGCTGTGTTGATATAAAGATTCAAAGATTCATGGAGGAAAAAAGATGGATACTGTAACAAAGGACATGGATGAGTTCATGCTTTCTAAATCCTTACTTACCGAGACCCTTTTGATGAATTGTGTACCATAAGAAAGGTCTATATTTTCAGTTCAAGGCATTTACAAGTTCTCTCTTATATTATGAATCTAAGGCAAATTCTGAGATGGATTGGATTTTATTGATATGGTTTCACCATTTCAAAGTTATAGTTTGAAGTTGGTGTTGCTTGCTTATCTGGATATCGTAGAAGCACTAAACCTTGTCACACTAATATAATAATTTTCTTGATTCTTCTCAAGAAGAGGATATATAAATCAAGAGCAGGAGCAATTAAATCACGAGCCTGAGTATGAACGTTGCAGTGTCTCCTCCGCTGGATGATAGATAAGCTCATAAGGCCTTGGTTGGCCTAGATTTATTTGCATTCTCACTGTCATACTAGGTTTAATAGAAACTTTCAATTAAATTTGTCTTCAATATTCAATAAAGTAGTTATCATGTATTGTGTAGGTTTAGATCGGAATTGAACTCAATTTGTTCTTGAGATCTCAACTATGTTGTGCACAATTCCTCTTGATATCTCAACTTTGTTGTACACAATTGCATAGCATAGAAAGTGTATCACAATAAGAAATAATGCCTTTTTTAAACAGAGTACTGAACATATTTATGCATTGGTACTTCAACTGGCTGTTGAGAAGACCTGCATCTTTAATGTTAGAAGACCTACATCTTTACAAATTTATACAGCCCTTCCCTTTGAAGTAAATGAACCAGACTTAGGTTTCATTGTATTTTTAATTATTTCCCGATTGTAGTTTGCAATTCTCACATTCCATTCACAGAATACTGAATCTAAACATTGGTATGCTTGGAAATGTTCACATTTTGTTAACTTATACTAATGAACCCAAACAAAACTGGTCAACCTTTGAGATTATTGCATTTCATTAATCTTGAATCCAAACTGATATTAGTGTTTTTCAGTTCATGGATTGCATCAACAGTATTGCTCTTTTATTCAATATCTTGAACACCGAATATTCTTGCAATTAATTAGTATTGAATCCAAACTGCTATGTTTTGCAGTTCTTGGATTTCATTAACAGTATTGCTCTTCTATTCAATATCTTGAACACCTAAGCAAGAGTAAAAGTCCATATTTTCTACTCATGTGCAATTAATAAAACGCAAATGGACCAATTTAAAAAAGAAACCGACATCAATAAATAATTAAATTTTATCCCAATGCAGCAGCCCTGAAACATGGCCTGATTTTTCGTTCAAATACTTTGCTAAAAAAGTGAGCTATTGAGAATTTTTACCTAGTATAGCAGCCCTGAAAAATGGACTGATTTTTTATTCAAATACTCGGCTAAAAATGTAGGTTGTAGAGATATATATGTCCCCTTCTCTGTTCAGGCAAACTGCCCATCTTTATATAGACAACAAAATCTAAACACAATTCACGAGCTTTAACAGAAATAATTATAAACACAACCCAAGAGCTTCTCTGCTTCTGCATATTATTATATAGTCTATATATTAAATTAGGACTCTTTCACATTAGATGTTGAGATGGCTTCTACTGGAATTTATTATATATATTAAATGTATTAAATTAATATTCTTTTACATTACACTGAGATGCTTTAAGACCTGCATAATTCAATGAGAAAGTTAGCCTGCTTTAAGACCTACAAAACCAATTTGAGGGTTAGCAAGCAAAATTCACTCTGAAATCTACCCTGGGAAATTTTCCTGTTTTAAGACCTGCAAAACCAATCTGAAAGTTAGCAAGCAAAATTCACTCTGAATTCTACCTTGGGACAGAATTGTCCAGCTTGCACTGGATGCAAATCCAATGAAGAACACTGTTTTGAAATAGGTGAAGAATATGCTCATGCAGGGCCAAAGTGGTTTATACTTTAACCAACTATAGTTCCTGGCCTTTGGCAGATGGAGGATTTTTTAAAGGTGCTTCAAGAGTATAATTTAATCAGAGATGGACAGAAAACTAGGCTTGGCAGAAACCTGCAGGGCCAAAGTGGTTTATACTTTAACTAACTAAAGTTCCTGGCCTTTGGCAGATGGAGGCTTTTTTAAAGGTGCTTCAAGAGTATAATTTAATCAAAGATGGACAGAAAACTAGGCTTGGCAGAAACCTTAACTGAATATCGGTGCATAACTAGGCTGGGAAGAAACCTAACTGGATGACACTGCACTACTAACCATGTCCCAGAAATGTATGGAAATTTGGATCTTCTATGCATTGGTTAGAATGTCAGAATTGTATGGAAATGTGGATCTTCTATGCAATAGTGTTAAATGTCTCAGTAAGTCTAAAAAGTACGACCAAACTTTGAGCCTTGTGCTGACTAAATATAGAGTACAATTCATCCCTTCAAATTATTCCCATTCAGAGGGATGTTGCAAGACTTCTGTTGATATCAAGTTTCTCTACATCATTGATTGATTTTAGTGCTTCAAGAAGTGTTCTGTAGGGACTAGCTTCCAAGGAAAAAATATATTATATTTCTTTTCAATTATAACATTGCATAACATATTTCCCCAACATTAATTAAGCTCCCAAGTGATTGCAAGAACAACTGTAACTGCTTACACATTGAAGAATGTTATTATGTTTAAGCCATGTAAGTTTTGAACCCCCCTCGTAGTGACATATGAAGTCAGTTTAGAACCCCCCTCGTAGCCATAATAAATCGTAATAAAATATATTTATTTAAAATATCAATACTACAATATCATTAGGGCACGAAGGAATCGAACCTTCAACCTCTTGCTTGTAAAGCAGGCGCTCTTCCATTGAGCTAGAACCCTTTAAGAATTGGGGAAATGAACAATATTAACACCAAGGTAGCATCATTTGTAATTCTAAGAAAAGACTAATAATGCCAACATTGTTTCTGACTCAAGAGACCTAAGAAAGTAGTCTAACTGGATCTGACCTTATTTAGATATTTGGATATTAACATATTTTTAAAACATTAAAATATAAAATTCTTAGGCTAGAATAGATAACAGAAACAGAAATAACCATTTGATTATGGCATTTCTTAATTTTTCCAACTGCATATTCATAATGCTACTATACCCTTTTGTATAATGCAAATGCTCATATTACCAGATCCCAGTGTTGTTTCAGGGTATTCCTAGCCACTGAATTATTGCATAGTGAATAGCTAGTGATAAAGGGCAGAGATCAGTCGAGTCTCCGTGCTGGTGGCAATTAACTTCGGAGGGCATTTCTCCAGGGTCTATGAATATTCATAAAGGTAGTCATGAATGCATCTTCGAAGTCCACCCAGGCACAATTTTGCATGGAGGTTCACATTAACTTAAAACGTACCAAGAGGCAATTGCAAAACATTCACTCCAAGCACATGCAAGTACATTGATTATCTTTTGACTCCATTTTAAGGCACTGGTTATTTTCTTTCTATATATATATATATATATATTGTATCTCAGCATTGTGCTTTCGTGCGCTCATTTTGTATCTTGTCATCTATGGTTGTTTATGGTTAAAATTCAAACTCCTAAGTAACTCATTCAATTTAACATCACCACACTAAATAATTTTGCCTTAGTAACTTAATAGGGTCTACCCCCCTTGGCTTCGTTAGGAGTTGAGCCTAAACGGAGGAGTCAAGAACAAGGTGACAGCCTTGACTAGAGACTTGCCCCCAAGGACACACCGAGTGGCTTGAAGATTTCTGCCACGTGACCCAGGTGTGTGAAAGGCAGCAACAATTTTTTCCAAATAATCAGTTTCAGTCATGTAGGTGCTCATTTTCAAGCTAAGAGCACCATGTAAACCCATGGACCCACTATTTCCTAGTTTTGAGTGATTTTCCATCACTCAGGTCAGAAAGCCCCGAAAAATCATTTATTGATTATTTTAATTAATAAATTGATGAATAACGGATCAAATCCAAAATTATAGATGAGTGGATTCTCAGCCGATTTGATTGAAATCAGTCAGATCTGAACCAGATTGACTGGATCTGGCAAATCCTTGACTAAAGGAGGTGATCAAATCAGATCTAGAGGTGATCTTCAGCAGCCTTTATGGGGAATTGCACCCTCTCTTTCTCCTCCACACGTGTGGGCTCTCCTAGAAGCTCTGTGGACTGATGTGTCGGTTTATGGGGTGATGTGTCAGCTCAATCAGCCCCCCGGTTGACAAGTAGGCTCAGTTCAGCTTCAGATCTGCATTGATTGACTCTCCATCAGCTGATTTGGTCTGTCTCCTTAGGATTTGTGCCCCCCCCTGGGCTGGATCTCCTAGTTTTTGTATAAATCAAAGCACAAGCTACCTCTTCCAAGCTAGTTAGAACTGGGACTGAGGTGATGGTGCTATTGTACTGTTGTTATTGTTCATTTGAAATAAAGAGAAGCTTTGGAGGCAAGACGGTGTTATGCCATTGTATGTGTGGATGAGCATTGCCATTTTTTACTAAGGTAACCTGTATCTATGTTCATAATTTGCTGATTGTTTGTGGATTCATTGCTAAGATTGATAATAAGCTTATTATAATCTTGATAGGAAAGGTGCTTTTCAATAAGTTTATTGGCCATCTCTTTCCTTTGATGCATGTTTAGAGATCTAGATTCAGCATGTTTTATAAGTTTATATGCATGTTATTCTGAATCTCTGTGTATGTACTAATCGGATCTGACAAGTATTTCGGCAAGTCTTTGATTCTAGTTGCAGGTTCCTAGATTGGAGAGGATACTGATCTAGTTTGTTTCGTTACTCTCTCCAAAACCATCCAAAGGCATAGTCCCTCGGCATTCCACCTGAAAGCTCCACGGTGGATCTTCAAGGCTACCAACATTTCTCTTCTCCTATTCCTCCTTCAAAATCTTAATTTTTCTTCAAATTGGTTACTACTAAAGAATCTTATTGCTTAGATCTGTCTCATTAAAAAAATCACATATACATCTTGTTGCCGCCTAATACACACTTTATGACACAGGAAAGTCACAACCTGCTATGTGTGTCCTTGGGGGCAAGTGAGAGCTGGGGACCACTGTCACCACAGTCTGCAACTCCTCCGTTTAGGCAAGATCCCAACAAAGCCAAGGGGGGTAGTCCCTATGAGAAAACTATGTTCCAGATTTATTAATTAATTAATGATTAATTAAAGGGATCTTTTCTTAAGAAGAGGCTAAGACCTTATATGAAACAAGACCAGTGCCTAGATAATGGAGTCAAAATATTTACAAGTTACAAACTTAAAAGAATAAGAATGATTATCTACAGATTAATTTATCTAACAATGAGATAGATGAATAATACAATTATGAACAATAAGGAATCAAGTATTAAGCAATATACAGATGATTCACCAATGTAGACAATGAACAAGATTTACAATATAGCAGAAAAATGCTTTAAGTACAGATTATTAAGCTAGCAGTAAATTAAAGGAAAATAGAAATACTTTAAGCAGTTAAGCATTCACCACATGACGATTGCAGAAATGAAAGTAAAAGTAACTGCAAAGTAAAGTGCTG
>LPNX010894431.1:594186-619995 GCA_001517045.1 Pseudotsuga menziesii
ACACATCTAGTTAGTAAGATCCTTTATTAATTTTAGATCTCAGTTCCTTTTTGCATATAAAGTTATATTTTAAGAGATCTAGCTGAAATTACCCTCTTTTTTGCAAGCATTTTAAAGAAAATTTGTAGCTTGCTAATAAGGTAGTTTCCTTTGCTGTACTTTAAGGTTTCATATTCTGTAAGAAAAGTGCATATCTCATTGGCTGCCCAAACAGCAAGCCAAGATCCCAAGGAAAGCTTGCTTTCCTTGGTTCCTTTTTTGCAAAACTAGATTACCCTCGTTCAACAATTTTTACTTAGTTTTTTTCAGTAACTAGCATGGTGACCCAAAACACTTTTAAAGTGTGTTTGGGCACATTTTATTTTAATTGCTCGCTGTTTTTTATCAGGTCTAACAAAAAAGAGAAGGAGACTCTCCCCAATTTCCGACTCTTGGACGAACCAGAGCTTCCCGGAAGCTTCCCCCACTGCTGTGTTTTAATTTTAGCTTGTTACAAGCTTGTTTTAAGCCTTTGGATCCCAGATAACAAGGAACATAGTGAATCAATTTCAATTTGTTGATATTGTAAATCGCTACTAATAAAAAGAAAGTGTTCTTTCGAATAGGCTCTTTCACCATCCCCCCTGGGGGGATTTGTGTCCGTGTCATTTTTTGCTTTTCGTTCCTCTTTTTGCAATCTAGCGTAGTTCTAATCTGCAGGGTAGTATACTTTGATTTAAATAGTTTCCATATTCCATATCTGAGGTTTCAAAGTAATCTTAATACTTACCCCACGACTTCCCGATTGACCAGAAAGGGGAAAGAGATGCGTGGTAGGACTAATTAGAAAACCAGCATTGTGTAACTTTGTTTTCCTTTTCATCAATTGTTTCATCAGCTATAATAAAATTAACCCCTCCCTGATTCCCCGATTGAGATCCACTTGGATCGAAAGAGGTTCCTGGAGGGTTTTCTTTTTAACAAGAACACCTATCATAAAATTTACTAAAATTAACAAGACTCCGGTGTGTATGCTCTGCACTTGGCTGCAGTTCGTCCGATCAGTCAAGCTGCATTTGAGTGACTAGAATAATTAGGATTCACTCTCCCAAATTGACAAACCATCAGGTGAAAATCCAACACCTAGATCAAACCATTACGGTGGAAAAATACCCAAATGAAGCGAGAACTCTTGAAAAGTGACCTCGGGGCGCCGATCTCTATTACACCTACGAGTGCATTATGAACAATAGCCTCAGAGACTCCATTCAGCCCACATATTCCTTGCGGGTAGCTGTGACGGTTTAGTTTTGGACATGCTCCAAGTACTCTCGGGTATATCTGGAGTCCCCCCCTTTCGCCTAATTTTAATCAACTCATATTTCACATTAACTTAAAACGTACCAAGAGGCAATCGCAAAACATTCACTCCAAACACATGCAAGTACATTGATTATCTTTTGACTCCATTTTAAGGCACTGACTATTTTCTTTCTATATATATATATATTGTGTCTCAGCATTGTGTTTTCGTGCACTCATTTTGTATCTTGTCATCTATGGTTGTTTATGGTTAAAATTCAAACTCCTAAGTAACTCATTCAATTTAACATCACCATACTAAATAATTTTGCCTTAGTAACTTAATAGGGTCTACCCCCCTTGGCTTCGTTAGGAGTTGAGCCTAAACGGAGGAGTCAAGAACAACGTGACAGCCTTGACTTGAGACTTGCCCCCAAGGACACACCGAGTGGCTTGAAGATTTCTGCCACGTGACCCAGGTGTGTGAAAGGCGGCAACACTTTTTGGCGCCGTTGACGGGGATAAATCTTTTTATTCTCGAGTACGACTTTTGTTTTCTTCCTTTTTGTTTTTTCTTTGTTTGATGAATGCTTAGAGTAGATCTTGGCGACTCCACTGACTTTTTCTAGTTTTTATTTTTTACAAAGAAAAGCAAAAATTATTTTTTTGTGAAAAGATTTATAAATGCTTATTTTTCTTTTTCACATGGCAACTCCATTGAAGGGATAAAACCCTATTATCTCATAAACTTGTGAAGTTTTGTTGTGTGTAGATGAGCCCATGCGACATGTTAAAACCTTTAAAGCTCATCACTTGACAACTCCACCTTTTCAGTACAAGGTTTAATGGTTATATCAAATGCATACTATTAATTTTTTATATGGATGAATTAAAGGAGAAATATGGTGCCCAGATAACTGGAATTTTTCAGCCTATCAATTTCTCAAACATCTCGGGTTTTCCTAACTCTTGTAATGGTGTGGGAGATTCATATAAATGGCTTCCAGTTTTTCATGGAAATTATGATGATTCGGCCATCTGGCATGTCAAATCTTTCCTTCAGTTGATGGCTGACTTCAATATTCTTCATGAAGACAATAGGATGGAAATGTTTGTTGGTACTTTTTGGGGTGAGGCCTGTTGTTGGTTCTATCATATCCTTCCTAATGAATGTATAACTTCTTTTCCAAGCTTCCTTTGGATGTTTTTAGAGTAGTGGCATGATGGAAGGGGTAGTATGAATGGTTTGAAAAATTTCCTTGAAAAGATCTGTACCTTCTACCTATCTGGGACAGAGTATCACATGGAAACATATGATGGACCTTTTGCCATGATACAAAGTATTGAAGACTTGGAATCACTTCTTGAACATTTAAGTGAAGAGGAGGTCCATGATACTCAGATCAAAGAGTTTCCTCATAGTTATTCAAGAAAGGAAGTAATTAAGCAGCTTATTAAAGAATATAAGGTATCTCTCATTACACAGCAAGACTCTGAAGATGGGAACATCCATGACAATCATGTTGGAGAAATTAACAAGGGACCCATGATTGAACACATTGTTGAAGACTCTCCTCATGTCACTATAACTGAAAACATTGAAGATTTGATATTTTCTCAAGATTGTTGCAATGCTTGTCCAAAAATCCCTCATGAGGAAACCATTACAGAGATTAACACTTATGAAGAATTTTATGATGTGTATGATGATACTCCTCCATGTTCATCACTTAGGGATGAAGTTTTGGAAAGTTTAAATTCTCATAATGTCTTTGAAACAAAAAATTTGAAGGATGATTATTATGAGCAGGAGGAGGGTAGTTATATCTTAGGATGTGATACCAGCAATGAAGAGTCCCCCATATATGACATGGATGGGAGCGATGACTATTGGGATTTCATAGATAATCCAACTTGTGAAAATCTTATGGAGAATCCCATCCATGATGTGTCCAACAAGGGGAGTGTCTATTTAGAAATTTGTGGAAGTCCAATTTACTATACTTCCACAGATGGAAGCATGAATCTGGAGACTTGGGAAAATCCTAGTATGGAAGAGGAGCATTCAGAACCTTCACATGGTCATTCAGAGTCATATCATGCAGAGCCGCACAAAGGTATCAGTAATGAAGACATTGAGAAGCAGTGGTGTGAAAAGTCAGATGTGATGCAGTCAGTGGAATATCTGTCTCAGCCATCTTTTTCACATATAGAGGTTCCTTATGATTTGGAGCTACTTGGGGCTTGTGCAACGAGTTATTATTTGATAAACCCTGATGATCAGTATGATGATCTAGTTAGTCTGCCTCATCGTGTCGATTGGTATATCAGTCCTATCCAATCATGGATAGAAGCAGCATGCGCGAGCACATACCATTTTGGGAAGAAATTTGGTGAAGTATTATGTTCTTATGATCTCCCATCCATCCTGCCCATTCCGGGTCATCACGCAGGTATGCATTTTCTGAATAAAGTATCCTTACTTTGGCTGGTAACCAAAGACAAGGAAATTTTTTTTTATGTTAATAAAATGCTTAGGTGGTTACATTGGATTTCTGATTACACTTAACCCTTTTTATATCATGCTTAGAGTAGGAAAATAAGCTCCTTGAAAGAGAGCATTTACTTTCTGCATTTCTATTTTATACTTAGCTGTAATAAAACTTTGCTTCTTTTAGTTAGTTACATTTATTTTGTTTAAATAAATCAACTTAATGGTTCATTTGATTTTTTATAAAACTCATGCTACTGAGGTTTTTCTTGTCAAGTTGAGATGTTTTTACAGGGTATATAAACCAGAGATTCTGGTGTTCTCGTATCCTCTCCTTGCCCTAAAGACCAGATCAAGCACACGTCCCACAGTTGGAGCCAGAATGTTACCACCTAAGTTGTACTTAGTGGTTTTTTTATCAAGTGAGCCTGGTGAACCGGACAAGGATAACTTGTTCGGACTTCAGAAGACCTTCAGTCTTGCTTCTGGGAAGCTTTGTTGTACTATATCACATGTTCAGACTCCATGGGGGAATTGTAATAAATGTTCTAGCATGATAGTGTTTGTAAAAGACTCGGTCTCTTAGACTTTATTTGTCAATCCGATCAGCCTAGGGTGTTTTTTCCCTTGGTTATTATTGGTTGTTGAATAAACGACTGATAATTTATGAGTTTTTCACTCCATACCTCCAAAGTTGGGGTGGTTGGCTTCGCATTTAGGCCTATTGAGGTTATTAGAGTCTATGTGTCAATGTATAAACATGCTAGGCATCATGGTCGAGTCATATGAACATGTCTAAGTCCCCCTAGGTTTTTTCAATTTTTAATTTTTTTAATTTTTTCAGTGTTTTTAATAAAAAATTATTTTTTCCAAAACTTAGGCTATTTTTTAATAGTTTAATTGGAAAAATTGATTTTGTAATAAAAGTGCGCCAAATAATAAGTTTCAGTCATGTAGGTGCTCATTTTCAAGCTAAGAGCACCATGTAAACCCATGGACCCACTATTTCCTAGTTTTGAGTGATTTTCCATCACTCAGGTCAGAAAGCCCCAAAAAATCATTTATTGATTATTTTAATTGATAAATTGATGACTAATGGAGGAAATTTCTTGACTTATGGTAGCGAGGTTTTGTTTTTAATGGAGCTTCTCTATGCCCTGTTTTCATAGATGTATGAGTTATGATTGACGCTGGGAAATGAAAAGCTCTTCCTATTGACAACAGTTTTGATATGTAAAGCATGGATCTGTCCACCTTTTAGCAAGGTTCTTGCTACATTGTTGGGCCTGTTGAACACCTTTGGGTTGAAATGGCATTTTTCCACCTATGACAGCAGTAAGAATACATGTTGCACACACAAACAGATATAAATCTGAGTGTTGAGCTATTCCTGTGGATCTAGGCCATAGTTATGAGCGTATTTTAATAGCAAACAAGAGGCATCATCGTCAAATCTGTGTTATAGAACTGAGTAGCATATTGTGCTAAGCAGCAAAGATTCTATGAATATTGCTAGTAGCTCACTAAAGGTAACCATCATATCTGTTTGTCATCAAATATAAATAAAACATTTCTGAGCATCCTTTGGTTATTGACATCTTGTTTGAAAACCTATGTTATTCATGAACCTGTAGCAGGAGCAATGAAACCAAACCCATGCCTGTTCGAAGATTGAATCTGAGTGTTGTATGAGGGTATGGGATTGGCATTTAATCAAGCACATCAACCCCTCTATGTACCTTGATGTTGGTGGCATTGATTGTTGAAATATTTTATCATGACCTTAATAAAAATGTACCCTTCACTCATTAAGCAAGGGCTAGAGCCTAGAGGTGGGGGGCATAGGGTGTTATTGATGAATAGGATCTGAATATAGGCTATAACACAGCCTTGGACCACAACAAACACCAAAAAAAGAGGAACATCCTAGAGTGCTAAGATCCCCGTCAATAAAGGAGGGCATGACCCAATGTAGGTTCAATAAAGTAGTTAAGGATAACTCCAAGAAAAGCAGAGCCAAGACTTGGGTACAAATCTGGGACACTTCAAAGATATGCTTCAAGCTTGGCGTGGGCATTTTCTTTGTTAGCACACTTTTATCAACTGCCCAAGAGCATAGTATCATAGAGATAGATTTCTTTGGAAATTCCATGGTTGACAGGCTCAATGCAAGTAAGCAAAATACATCATCAGGTGAGCATGAGAAGGGATTCCAATGTCATCTATGATACGATGTATGAAATGAACTGCAAGACCAGAACTTATCAGATTAAAAAAGATGGGTTACCTACTTGTTTAAGGTGCACATAATTTCTGTCTCTACATAAATTACGAAGGGAAATACTTAGAAATGCATCATCATCAAGAAATATCACCCATAATTGCTCAAAGAATGCCCAGGAATAATGATTGGGCAAGGATCTATCTAGACAATGCTCAGGATACAGACAATTCCCCCTCTTCATGCTCAGAAGACCTATTAGTCTAGCAAATTCCATTGCAATGCTTGTATAGGAATGCATTAACACCCCTCATGGAACATACATGCAAGCAGAGTTATTGAAATAAGGAAAAAAGTACTAAATATCAATCATTTGAAAATAAGCTTTCCCTTTATTTCCTTTGAATTTCATGAAATTTTGAGATGTTCCTTGTAATAGTTGGGTTTTGCCCCTTTGTTTAATGAAATAATGTTTGCCTACTTTCAGATTATTTACTGTTGATATAATTTGGATTCTTAAGGAGGCACAGTTCCAACCAGGCCATTATTCCAGATCGAGCTAGCACTCCTAAAGCGTGGAGTTCCAACCAGGCCATTATTCCAGTTCCAGCTAGGCCAGAGTTCCAGCTGAGGCAGAGTTCTTGCCGGGGTAAGGTTCCATCCAAGGCAGGGTTCCAGCCAGGGCAAGGTTCCAGCCAAGGCAGAGTTCCAACTGGGACATTGTTCCAGCCAGGCCAGAGTTTCAATCAGGGCAGGGTTCCTGTGAGGGAAGAGTTCCTTCCGATAAATTTCATGCAAAGTCGAACATATTGAGCTAGCAGATATTTAGATATTTGCATTCAGACGGGGCAGAGTTCGAGCAGACGCAAAGTTCCAGCCAGGGCAAAGATCCGGGCGAGGCATATTTCTTAGGGCTCAAAGGTCATGACAAGGTACCGTCACGAGGATTTGTGCACCAAGAATGGGTGTCGAGGCCTTGATCAAGGATGGGGAGGAAATCAAGGGACTTATATGCCAAATGAAGCTTCTTGGTCTCATGGGCCACGATGAAGGCCTTGAATCATCACACATCCTCTAGATGGGATCATTGACCTTTAAATGGGATATAGGTGCCATTAGAAGGTTTTTCACAATAGAGATTTGTCTAAAGGCCTTGACCATGATAAGGGAGGAAAATAAGCATCGTGGACACAAAATTAAGCTTCTTTGGTTCATGGGCTATGGACAAGGACTCAAAACACCACATAATCCCTCTAGAGAAAACCTTTGGCCTTTGAGTGGGATATGGTTTCCATTAGTACATTTTATACACCAATGATAGGTTTCAGGGCTTTAACCATGCTAGGGGAGGAAATCAAGGGCTTTGAAGCTTCTAGGGTTCATGGGCCATGAACGAGGTTTCAAACCACCATATAAGTGAAACAAGAAAGAGATCAACCAGATACCAAGAAGAAATTGACAAAATATAAACTCAAGCATTTCCATTATGCCATCAAATAGATGTCTTCGCAAAGTTCCAGACAGGGCAGAAATACCACCATTGAGGTTGAGGTCAAGCTTTTCATCCAAATGATGAGCAAACAACAAGCTCCTAATATTCTTATGTATAATACTTCGTAGATGGGTTCTGCAAGACAAAGAAATCCAGCTGGAGCAGAGTTCTAGCCGGGGAAAAGTTCCAGGCGGGGCAGAGTTCTAGCCAGGGTAGAGTTCCAGCCAAGGCAGAGTTCCAGCCGGGGCAGAGTTCCAGGCAGGGCAGGGTTCCAACCGAGGCAAAGTTCTAGCTGGGGCAGAGTTCCAGCCGGCGCAAAGTTTCAGTCAGTCCAGAGTTCCAGTCGGGGCAAAGATCGAGGTGGGGCAGAGTTCTTAGGGCTCAATGGTCATGAAAAGGTACTGTTATCAGGATTTGTGCACCAAGAATGAGTCTCAAGGCCTTGATCAAGGCTGAGGGAGGAAATCAAGAGACTTATATGCCAAATGAAGTTTCTTGGGATCATGGGCCACAATGAAGGCCTTGAATCATCACACATCCTCTAGATGGGAACATTGACCTTTGAATGGGATATAGGCGGCATTAGAAAGTTTTGCACAATAGAGATTTGTCTAAGGGCCTTTACCATGATAAGGGAGGAAAATAAGCATCGTGGACACAAAATGAAGCTTCTATGGTTCAAGGGCTATGGACAAGGACTCAAAACACCACATAATCTCTTTAGAGAAAACCTTTGGCCTTTGAGTGGGATGTGGTTTCCATTAGGACATTTTATACACCAATGATAGGTTTCAGGGCTTTGGCCATGTTAGGGGAGGAAATCAAGGGCTATAGGCTTTCATTGAAGCTTCTAGGGTTCATGGGCCATGAACGAGGTTTCAAACCACCATATAAGTGAAACAAGAAAGAGATCAACGAACCAAAAAGATCAACCAGATACCAAGAAGAAATTGACAAAATAGAAACTCAAGCATTTACATTATGCCATCAAATAGATGTCTTCGCAAAGTTCCAGCTGAGGCAGAAATACCACCATTGAGGTTGAGGTCGAGCATTTCATCCAAATAATGAGCAAACAACAAGTACCTAATATTCTTGCGTATAATACCTAGTATATGGGTTCTACAAGACAAAGAAATCCAGCCGGGTCAGAGTTCCAGCCAAGGTAGAGTTCCAGTCGGGGCAGAGGTCCAACCGGGGCAGAGTTCCGGCCAGGGCAGAGTTCCAGTCGAGGAGGAGTTCCAGTCGGGGCAGAGAATGGACACACCAAACCAGGAACCCTACATGGATCAACCTGCTTGGTCTCAGACCAAGAATGCCAGGAGACAACTAGGGGCCCTAGGGTACCTTATAGGTTCTTACTTCACCCTACTTAACTGAATATGGTACCATCCTATTTGAGAATGGGTCTTGCATCTACACGAACTTTAACAGTTCTTAGCCCTAATGTTGTCACGTACATTGTACTTATATATGGCCTTTGCAAAGAAGGCAAGTTCAACAACGCAAACATGCAAGTTTAGGGGCAGGTTTGCAGTTGGGGCAAAGTTCCACCAGGGCAAAGTTCTAGTCGGAGCAAAGTTCCAGCGGGGCAATGTTTCAACCAGGGCAGAATTCCAACCGGGTCAAAGTTCCAGCTGGGTAGAGTTCCAGCCCGAGCAGAGTTCCAGCCTGGGCAGAGTTTCAGCCCCGGCAGAGTTCTAGCCTGTTTTATCCCATGCAATCCATACACACCTGGCCAGAAACTTGGGAAGAAATGAAGCCTGTATGTATTGTTCCCTCTTAATCCAAGTTAAGCCAAGCAACATAAAACAGGCCACCCTTAAAAAATTCTTTGATAAACAAAGTTGCTCCAAACTATTCTATATTTACTTCGACGAGCTAACTTTGAATAGTTATGGTAAGGCATTTTATTTTTTATTTTCAGCAATGTGAATTCATCCTCATCATTAATCCTTATTCTTTTCTTGGGGTTACTGGAATATATATGTTCCTGAGTATTAATGACAAGTTCTTATGACAATTCAAGCACTGTTCCATCAAACTACACAACTTATACCAAAGATAGAGGTTATTAAAGATAAAGAGGTTGAAATAATTGTTTGAATACAATTTATGTATATACAATTGGGAAAGAAATGAAGCCTTGTTCTAGTGAAGGGTGGTTTGAATCCATTAATATAAAAGCATCACCTCATACTGACCCTTTACATGGAACCTTTAGGGAAAGTACATAGGTGTAGCTGCTACATATAGTGCGAGTACAGTAAGTGTAGCTCATACATCAATATTTTCACAAATTTTATGATGGCAAGAAGATGAGCAATTAATCTACATGCAAGTACACCTATATTCTCTCTTTAACACACACATACTCATGCAAAGCCTCAAATACATGATGGGAAGGTGGATTTGTATGTCTATTAGACAAACATAATCAGAAAAATCCAGCAACTGCAATAAAAGATGTCGATACATTGGAAACCCTAAATCCTAGATACTTTGAAGTATATATTAATTTTTTTAATTACATTTTTTAGTTTTTTAGAGTCATCACTTAGTGCACCAAGTAGCGAGGTGCATGCATACAAATTAATATATTGCACCAAGTAGTGTTATGCAACGTTTGTCCAAGGTCTTCGTCGTGCTGCAATATCTAAAGCCAACATTCGTGCTGTAGTCAGCAACTCTCCAGGAGATACAACTGCGTCAATTAGACCTAGTTTATTCCCCTCCTATGACATGATCGATTTGGACAACTGGTCATAAGAAACAAAGTATTTCTAGCACAGGTTCATTAACTTTATCAAAATCCATCCAATACTATTTCATAAGGTTGGTTCTACTTTTACGTCTTTCCAAGCTCATGCAGTAGAGATATCATTAACTTGCCAAAAAGTTATACTGACTTCAAAATGAACCCAATGACTTGAACATGCAGGCTAAGGATCTGAACATGTACAATCGATATAGGAAATCTAGGGCTCAAAATTATTACGATCAACTTAAATAAAGTATTATGGACCAAATCCACACTTAAAAAAATCAGAGAGGAATATGAACATACCAGCATCATTTCAACTGCCTTTTTAATCCCTACAAGATGAGGAAGGCGTTGTGTACCTTTGCAAAACATAATTATCCAATTAGCTTATCTGAATATTCAATTCAAGTTGAAGAATTTAAAATTAAACAATCAAACATGGTATGTCAGAAAAATACAACGTGGATGCCTTATTAAATGGTGCAAAGAAGGAAGAAATTTGTCTCTAAGCTATTCTTGCTTACAACTTGCAAGTAAAACAAGCGACCAACAGAATGTAGACCTAAAAGAGTGTTTCTAGCCAAAGACAGGACACCTTGGATGTGCACTACACATCAAGACATTCATCGAACCTGAATAAAGGCAAGACTATACTTGTATGACTTAAATATAGTTAACATGCTCAAAGGCTATGGGGGTAGAGTTGACATGGTGTTTTCTCTCACTCTCATGTACCAATATTTCTACAATAATCGGATGGAAACTTAGCTTTTAAAGACCATGTAGTGCTACTTGGCATGAAACAAATCCATGTCGACTACATGTTCACTAGACTTCACTAGAGAGAAATAATATAGATACTGGATTCGATGTCAGCTGTTGGGGCTTTGTTGACCTTGCCTCTTACTCTATGAGAAAAACAAATAATAATGAGAGAGGCCAAGCATGAAACTCATAAGCCTAAATTACAGATAAATTAATTATTGTTTGCAAATTTAACGTGTAAAAATGGTTGATACATTATCCTATTCCCAGCGACACTTGTGATTTTGTTCAACAATGGAAACAAATCATTAGATTTTCCAGATAATTCTTAGTTATATTAAAATTGGATATACCACAATATGAGGTCAACCATGCTGAGACACAAATCTTACCTCCAAATTCTGGAATAATCCCAAGTTGAAGTTCTGGCAAACCAAGCTATGCTTTTGGGGTTGAAATATGAGCATCACAATATTGCACAAACTAAATACATCCATCATAACTCAAATCATGTAAATTCCCAAACTTTCCATACAAGACATAAAACAGCAAAAGATAGACAATCATTGCCATATACCAATGCTTAATTCTAATCCACCACCAAGTGCAAGCCCTTGAATAGCAGCTACGGAAGGTTTCTTGGCATCTATGACAGCACAAGAAAAAGTCAAAGGTCAAAATGTCAGATCCAGCAAAAGCTTCCATCCTAAAAACACAGAATCCTTTTCTAAACATTCAGGGGTGCTTAAATACCCATCAGCATCTTAATTTTAAGTTAACAATATTAATAGATCCAGCTACGTATTACAAACAACATAGATCCTTGACCATCTTAAACCCAGATCTATCAAGCACTGAGAGGGATCCAATTTCTTGAGGTGTAAATTTTTTTATCTTCAATTTTTTACACATGAAGAAAAAAATTTACACCAAAAGAAATTTGATCCCTATCGATGCTTTTGACAGATCTGGGTTTAAGACGGATAAATGCATATTTTTATTTTTTTATTTTATAAGCTAACATTAATTTTTTAATTTTTTTAACATTACTAGCATTACAAGTTACAACATCTCTCCCTTGTTGGGCTGTAGAGCACCTCACTATTCTCAGTGCAATGATCCTAAGTTCAGGTTTGGATAACAAGAAAACACATAGAATCCTTTTCTAATACGTTGAGTTCATAAATATGTTATAAGAATACTAGTTTTAACAGTAACATCAAATTCCACTATAAATTACAATAACTCTAAATATCCATAATTTGGAACATCCCTAGAAAAGTTCAAAATGTCAAGTGTGATAATATTTCACTTTTATAGTATTCAAATAACATATGAGAAATACTGATTCAACAAAATGCATTTTATAAGAGCTGGTATCGTTTTTTGGGTAACATGTCAACGTAAAAACAAAATTTGTCTATCTTATAGATTCTTTGCTGATTTGAAACAGCCAACATTCCCTAATAACAATACCCCCCTTCGGCCATACAATATCACTTACAACTTGCAACTGAAATGGAAACAAAGGGGAGCAACATACAAAACAAACACCTACCTTCAATAGTATTGATCATAAGATCAACAGAAACTCTACCCAAGCATGACAGGTTCCCTGCTTGATACATAGTTACAGAGTATTGAACATGAGCAAACATGGAAAACTATGAAACAATCTGTAACAACATTTCAAAAATATGTTTGTATCAAAAGTTTGGTTGGCATTACCAGTCCATTGTACTTCCTGGATAACGTTGATGTCAAAACCACCTGAAAATTTTCCTCCGTTACCTGACAATGCCAAAACAAAGAGATTAGACATGGAAATCATTTTGACTTTTGAAAAAAAGAATTTATAAAGTTCTATCCACTGCATTCATATCACTGTTATAATCAAACAATCCTTCAAAATTAGATTCCTACTGAAAATGTCAATACATGCATACTAGTGACAACAATGGCCTTCACATAATTTCTCCTCATTGCCTCGTCATACTTTTCTTTCAAGCCTGCAAGAACTGTAAATAAAAACAGTTGAATGGTTAAGATAGATTTACGACAAAAACAAATATGCTAAACCACTACTTACACCAAGCAATCAACACACTTACAAATGCATATGTCATTAAGCATTATTTTTCAATGACCATCAAATTATGATATAGTGAACTACTTACTGGAAAGTATTATGATGATTTTCGTAATGTTGATCTACGATCTGGAATCGGGGTCTGCGAGGTTCACTAGTGCAAAGAGATTTTTCTCTTGAAACTAATTACTACAGTGAACGGTTCTATAGTATGATGATTTTGAGTCTTGACAATGTGGTCTACGAGCTAGAATCTGTGTTACGAGATTCACTAATGCAGCTAGAGTTTTTTTCTTAAAATTAATTACTATAGTGAATGGTTCAACTAAGTTGTAACATATATTTGTTCCATACATCGCTCAACTTTTAAGCTGCCCATTCCATTCCACCAGTATGTATTTCTCGTATTCAACTAAACCTTCACAAGACTTGTATATCCTTTCTTTGGACATGCTTATCAACATATTTCAGTGTTCATTTTCACAACGAAGAATCTATAAGATAATTCTCATTTTTTACTTACACTCATATTCTTTGAGCTTAAACACATATGTATGCCAAAGTGTCATCACGTTTCAAACTTTACCATCTCTATAAAGCAAAGAGAGAACTAACAAACACTAGTTTTGTTTGTTTTTCCAAGGCAATTTCTTTCTCTCTCTCTCTCACACACACACACACACACACACACACATATATATATATATATATATATATATATATATATTCTCAAATGAGTTATTCTTGAACATTCACCTTATATAGATATCATAATTTCTTATATTAATCTAATATCTTTTTTTCCAGTGATTTGGGGTATTTTTTTGTTTGTTGAGTTGTGATCTAGAAGAGGTCAAGACAAGGTGTCAACACAATAACAACCCACCTTCAAACCTGACACCCAATAACAATCCAGGTTCAAACCCCAGCAGGAATAGAGGCCTGATCATTTGTATGAATTTGCCAAGTTTGATGTCCCTCATTAAACAAGGCTTTACTGTATGGAGTGGGGTTCATAGCTATGAAAAAAGTATTTACCCTTACCCAAAAAAGAAGTGTATTTTTAACTTTCCCAAAAATGAAGTGTATTTTTAACTTTCCCAAAAATAGTGTATTTTTTAACTTTCCCAAGTCAATTGGCAAGTTTTTCCTGAGTACTCTTACTATTGGGCCTTGCCAGGTCATTCTCAGAGTCTGATCTGATAACTTTGGCTCAATTTCCAAACTATTGTGCTTTCACCAAGACATTCTCAGAGTCGCATCTGGTAACTTTGACAACATTGTGCTAAATTTTCCCAATTGTTATTTTAAGATTTACAGTGTTGCAAAATCTTCTACAGCCCGTCTAATATATCAATTTGTGCCGTAAAATTATCCCTCTTCCAGATCATTCCAGGATTTTCAAAATGAAGTCCTCAGAACTTGCAGAAATTTTATACCAAGTTGAATTTTACGCCAAACAATATATCTTTTAATCAAAAAACCTTAATTCAAAAACAAGATTCCAGTAGATTTCACGATTAACCCTAGCTTTTACTAAAAGGAAAATAAAAAATAACATAAGCTATTTAATAATTAATATTTAAAAAATAGATATTAAAAAACTTTTAACCCAAAAACCATCTTGAAAACAAACATCTTTAACTAATCATCAAGACAATCATCATTAAATCCCTCAAATACATAAAATTTTTGGAGTAAGCTATCTACCGACGATTTGCACATGGGCCCACTTGACTCCGTTGAGTGATAGCTTATTCCATTATTCTTCCGTGAGACCGAGACCCATGAGATTATGTTCTTTCTGTGGTGTTCGCCTGAGATTATGTTCTTTCTGTGGTGTTCGCCTGAGATTATGTTCTTTCTGTGGCTTTCACCCAACTATTGATCACATAGAAACCGGGGTAGATATTTTACTCCTTCCAAAAATGGCAACGAAATATATCTTCTTGCCTTGGTTGGAACCCTTCAAAAACTTGCAGCCTTCACAAGAAGCTTGTTCCACAACAACATTCTCAAACTTTTAACTAAAACAAATTTTTAACATTTAAGCTTATCAATGGTCGACTCGTTAACTTCTCAACGCATCACTCCCATCCATGAAGAAAACTATATAAGAGGTGCATTATCCGAAATTCTTTCATTGATCCAATTGACTTCAGGGAAGTATCAGCAGAACGCAAAATTTAGGTAAATTTTTCTAAATTGTTCCATGAAAATATCTCATTTCTGCTCTCATCTTAAAAAGGACATACTACTCATTTTCAATGTTCACCATCATCACAATAGTCTTCTCATGAAAATTCAACATTCTGTTTCGCAACTGCCTAACCCATCACTCTTTGGCTGTGCAATTCCATCACCATGCTAACGAAGTAAGCTATCACTTGACAGCGTCGGGTAGGCCCCGGTGCAAATAGTCGGGTAGATAGCTTACTCCAAAAGTTTTAGTTTCAGCTCATATTATATTATTTTTGTTTTATTTAGCCCTTACCTGGTACTGCCAAAGCATTGACTGGTGGATTAGTCATCTTGATTATGGCAACTCCATTAGCTCCAACCTCCATACTCACTTCCACTTTCTCCATGATTCCCAAAACTCACCTCGACCGTGAAACAATTTAACGTCGAGATCCCAATTAATCCCTCTAAACACCAATGAGCGAAGAGAATACAATCGTCTCCTTCCCCGATATCACAAAATAGCGAAATATATAGAGCTGAGAAGATCCCCTTAATCAGAAAATCCCAACTCCTTTTCTGAGTTTGGATTCCTTATCTATTCAATTATTACTCTTCCTTTTCTCTGTTCTTGAGTGCCTGACGATGAATTCTTTACATTTTTCCATGTAATGACGTCAGTTCAGTTTTGATATGGGAGATGCCTTTGACACCTCAGTATTATCTTCCCCAAAACACCAAGCCGAGGGTTTTGAGGGTCCGCAAGTGCTCATCCAAATACAGAGGACCAATATTTTCAGGGCTTTCAAATGGGAATGAACTGGCAGCTGAGTGCTGGGTATTATGGGCAGAGCAGGGAGCTCTAAACAATGGTGGTCTGCATGTGCTCGTCTAGAAATAGAGGAGGGTTGCATATGGAATGAGCATTTAAGATGCAGGAGCATGATCATGCCCGCGAATGGAATGCTTGGCCCGAGATGGAAGTGTGGTTGGTGGCAGCCATGAATGCATGGAAAGTACGTAGAGTGCAGGGAGATGGTGGAGGGTAGAGCGCAGGGAGATGGCGGAGGGATGGAGTAGATGGTGGAAGGGGGAGATGGTGGAGGGATGGAGTAGACGGCGGAAGGTCTAACGACGGAGGTTCTAACAACGGAGGGTTAACGGGTTGTCTAACGGAGACAGGGTAGAAAGAGCGGCCTACAATGGACAGGAGGGGTTGTCGGTGGTCAGAAAGCCGGCGTGACAATTGCCACCAGGAAAAATTGCGGCAAGGCGATTGCCACCGAGCAAAATCATCGCGTCGTTAGCTTACTCCTTTTAAAAAATCCACATATCCCATTGGGATTTGTGGTATTACCAAACCATGCCAGTGTCATCCAAAACCACCAAACCACCAAGTACCCACGTCAGTGTTGTGTCATCCCACCTAAAAGAGAACACGTGTCTATGTGGGCCATACTCCTTAATTGATGTCATACCAAAGGGCGCCAAACCAAATTAATCCAATTGTCCATTTTTTTAATTTGTAAATCCGGTAGAAGGGAATTTGGCTCATTTTGTCATTACAACCCATTGAAGAAGAAGCTAAGACACTAAACCTATTCACCAGTCCATCCAACACTTGCAACCAAATAGTTCCTGACCACGTCCTTACCAGGTAATCCAAGTACTATCTGTAGACCTACCAATCATTTAAGTTTCCTAATAATACAAAATTCGGTGCCCTAGTTCATATTGTTAAGTCAATTCAACTCAATTTAGTTGCACAGTGAAATTCACCATGGAACAACCCTTCAAGGATAATCTACCTAAAATCTTTTTTTTGGTGATGAGCACATCCTAGAAAAGCAAGAAAATGTTTTTGATACCATCATAACCATTTCTAACCTAAATGCAACCTTACAGGAGGATGAATCACTAACTATTGCAAACCAAGATCTGTATCATAGGTGGAATTCCAATCTTGCTCGAGCAATCTATCCTAGATCTGTATACTTTCCATATTTTATTTCCTGGTTCTCTAATCAGAATTCTCCCATAAAAGGGAAATCTTGTCATTAGACCTATCCACCAATATGCAGAAGATGTTTGGTATTCCACATTTCCAGAAGATGTAAGCCCTAGATGAGAAAGCCTTATCATATTCCTACCAAAATCTAAGCCCTTATGATCAAAACCATTTCTTGTTTCAACATTTAGAGAAAGGAGTTGCTCTCCCTAGTACCCCTCCAACTTATGAGTTTGTGGTGTTTTCCGAGTTAAATTGAAGAAAAGCATTATCCCTAATCTACGCATTCCTTGGATATGAAAATGAAAAGTTTTCCGAGTTAAATTGAAGAGTTTGTGGTGTTTTCTAGGGTTCTTGTTAATCCTCACACCCATGTCTTCAAGCACCTTCCCTAGGTATGATCTCTTGAGTTACTTTTTTTTTTTTTGACTAGGGGAATCGGCAACTGGGGACGGGCTGGTACTCACATAACACGGGGTCCAGGGATCCAATCCCGCTACCACTATAAACCTAGGTGAAACCATAGCGCCCGAACCACGGCCAACAGGTTAATTTGGGGGGGATTTGAACTCATGACCTTCCATTCACAAACAATTCCATTTACCACTTGCTCTGCCCCCCCATGGGCGATCTCTTGAGTTACTTAACCCTAATCATTCAAGACAAATTAGAGGAGTGCCATGTTAAATCTTTTTTCAGATACCCTTTATAACTTTTCTATCTATTTTTATATCAAAAGTTTGAACAATTTAAGTGTCTAAATTAGAAATTGGTTGATGAGAATGGAATCCCTATCCCAGTATTCAAATGGAATGAGTTGTTCTTGAGAAGAGTTGACAATGCCAACTACTTTGAGTTCACAAAAAACATTATGAGGATAGCATACACCATCATATATGGATACCCCCCTCCAAGGATGTTTCCATAAAATAAAAAGTGGATTCAGTTCACACCTGAAACCAAAATAGAATATTGATTCCTTTTTGAAGACTATACAATAATTATGGTATATGGTTTCGAAGGAGAATCCTATCATCTTCCAACATCTATTACTCTGAGGGTTTTTTCCATGGAGTATGCACGATAAAGGTTCAAATTTTATGAGAGGTATTTAAGACACTATAGACATCATAGAACATTCAACCTGCCTTAAGAGATTGGTCCTTTCCAGCTAAAAGGGATAAAAGCAATGCAGTATTTAGATAACTTCTTGATTCAATTTAATCTGAAAAGAGAAAATGCATTATCTTATGAACCCCATGGGGTTATCTCTAAGCAGAGAATAGAAAACAAGAATTCTACCTATGAGCCCACTCAAAGGCTAGATTGGAAAAACATTGCAAATATGGGAAGCTAGGAAGAAGTCCAATAGGTACAGAAACTCATGGAGCAGGAAAAAGCTAAAGAGAAATAGTATGGAAAAAATAGAGGAATTTATCATATCCCCTCAGACAAGGAAATAGATTATGTTGACCAGGCCCACCCAGCAAAGAGGTCTAGAACTAAAGAAGAAGAAATTAAAGAGGAAAAAAATGTAAATATTCCCAGAGAACTAATAGACTCATGATACCACCTCCTCCTGACAGCGGAGTAGGGCTAGTAATCAAATTTTCTCATAATCCTTCTTTGAATTTCACAAAGCCTAGAATGCTACAAATAGAACCTTCTGAATCTCCCTCAGCAGGTTTAGTTCAGGCACATACTGATTTGCAGACCAAATATAAGGTTCTCAGGGAAATAAATCTAAATATTATAAAAGACACCAAGCAACAATTAAGAGCATCAGGGAAAATATTGCTTAGAGAAAAATACCATAAGAAGTATAGTCAAAGGTGGTATGTGGTGCATCCTACAGATCCAAATCCTACTAGCATGAGTGACTAAAGAGCATATGAGTATCAGGTTGATTTCAAAAAAAATGAGAAAATAGATAAAGTGGATTTCTTCAGACAAACAAATGACACGATTTGAAATGATGTGGTGCAATCCATCGAAATAGAAAGGAAATTGAGAAATACTCTAAAAAGATTTCAAGACCTATGGAAAGCATAAAAAGTTACAATAAAGGCCAAGAAGGTAACTATTAAAAGCATAGAAGAGAAAATCATGGAATTAAGTGCAAATCTAGGGGACAAATCACATGTTGCATACATCTTAAAGGAGAAAAATAATGAAATAACACTCCTAAAGAAGCAGATAAACATCCTAGCAGTATAATCCTTACATATGATCAGATTTTGGAGATGCAGTTTCATGGATCCTCCACAAAAGAAGAAGCAAGGGAAGGAGTAGTATTCACTTCCCCAGATAGAGAATTTCTTTTACTATCATTCAAGTTAAATTTTTAAACCACAAATAATGTGGTTAAGTATGAAGCACTCATATTGGGATTAGAAGCTACCAAAAGGATGGGAATCACACAGATCATTGTTTATGGAGATTCAGAGCTCACAGTGCATCAAATAAAGGGTATGTATCAAACCAAGCATCCCAAGATGAGAGCCTACATGAATCAAGTGTGGGACCTGATAAATAATTTCTTCCATGATTTTAATATAACTTCCATTCCTATATAAATGAATGGAAAGACATATTCACTAGCAGTAGAAGCTAGCACTTAACTTCAAGCATCCTACTGAAAGTTTAAAGAATGAGGTCAAAGTGCTCTATATACCCTCAACCCTTGATAACACAAAGCAATGGAAAGTATTTGAAGATGACCAATAAATGAAGAGATTTTTGGAGATGATAGATGAGTTATCAAGTACTTGAATAGATCAATATCAATAGTTAAATTAAGATGAAAGTTAGGAAGAAGAGGGCACATATACAGAGACAAAGTTCACCAATAAAGTGGTCAATCATAAATTTATGCAGTTAAATAACAACTTCATCCCTAAAGGACTAGTTCCTTTAGAAAGACTATTTGAAAAAAAAAATATTCTCCTAAAACCCACACTTCAACCAAAAGAGGAAGATGTGGAAGAAGTGAATGTTGGAACACATGAAGAAACCAAGAATAACAAGTTGTCTAGACTTTTGTCTGCTGAAGTGAAATAGAGGTATGTAAAATTGTTCAAAGATCATGCAGATGTATCTACATGGAGTTATGAACATCTTAGGACCTATGACACTTCAATAATTGAACATAAGATTCCTCTAAAGCATGGAGCAAAGCCTTTCGAGAAAAATCTTAGGAAAACAACTCATATGCTCCTACCCATTATAGAAAAGGAAATACAGAAGTTATTAGAATCCAAAATAATAGTTTCTTTAAGATACTCTGAATGGGTGGAAAATTGTGTTCCTATCATAAAGAAGAGTGGAGAAATAGGAACACGGTTTCACATAGGATTACTATTTGATTATACTAATCACATTGTAAGAACATGTCCTGAATGTCGGCTTTTTGCAAGTAAACAAAAGTTAAATCTTCTACCTTTGAAGCCACATCATGAACACCTTTTCAACAGTGGGGTTTGGACTTCATTGGAGAAATAACCCCGAATTTTAGTGGCCAACACAGATGGATATTAACTACCACTGATTATTTTACAAAGTGGGTTGAGGCTATCCCAACCAAACTAGAAAATGAGAATGTGATCATAAGGTTTTTGGAATAAAATATCTTATCAATATTTGGATGCCCCAGAAAAATCATAATTGATTTTGCACCAGCTTTTAGATTGGTCAAAATGGTATAATTATGCTAGAAATATAACAATGACCTTGGTCACTCTACTGCATATTACCCTCAAGGAAATGGGCTTGCTAAATCATCAAATAAACTCTTGCTCAATATTATTAAGAAAATGTTGTTAGATAATAAAAAATCATGGGATGTCAATCTCAAGTATGATTTATGGGTTGATAGGATAAGTGTTAAAAGGTCAATTGGAACATCTCCGTTTCAATTGGTATATGGGAAAGAAGCAGTTCTTCTTATCCAACTAGGACTACCAGTGTTGAAGCTAATATATCATGAAGCAAGTGAGAAAATTGATATGGTAAGAAGGGTATATGAGCTGATTGAAATACAATAGGAAAGGGAACAAGTCAGTGCAAAACTGCAAGATCGCCAAAGGAGAATGAAGAAAACTTTTGACAGAAAGGCCATTGAAAGAGATTTTCATCCATGAGACTTGGTCCTAAAATGGGATGCAAAAAGACAAGATAGAGGAAAGCATTAAAAGTTTGAAAATATATGGATGGGTCCATATCTTATCTCACATGTGCAAGATAAAAAGACTTCTATCCTTGCTGAGATGGATAGGGAGATCATAAAAGTTGTTGTCAATGGAATACTTCTCCAGCGCTTCTTCTTGTACAAAATCCAGGTTCCAAAATATTATACATAGTAGATTAACAGTGTTCTCAATTTCCTACTTTCTTTTGAATTTCTAGCATTTATTGTTTTACTATTTTCTACATTGCTATTAGAATATATGTTGCAAAGATAATATTCTACTCAATGTGGTTGAAATTTCATGAAACACGACTCCATGACCCAACAAAATGCACAGGTCTATGGTTCTCAACATCTTAAAAAGAAATATTCTATCCCCTTGGATTCGATGTTAGTACAATGATTTTTTGCAAAGTTTGTGGCTGCTAAAAATGGTATGAAATGACCAAGTGTCGAAGGGTATATAAAATATGGAATTTTCCTTTGGAAAAAGGACAAGAAACATGATACTAGGAGCTATAAACTAGGCACTAAAAATGATGCAACAAAACATTGTTGACCTGTCGATAGTCACATAGAATAGAACACGGATAAGGTGCACATGCAATATCAAAGCAGATCGAGTTAATCCCAAAATAACCCAACGAATCAACGACTTACGATGATATCTCCATGAGAAAGTGCACGAGCGATAATTTGTTGTGTTGAGGAGTTAGATATGACAAAAGAATATAGTTGGAACTTTCTTATTGACAACTCCTCGTCGAGACTTTTAAAAAGGGAGTAAGATAACGACACAACGATTTTGCCCAGCGGAAATCGTCGTGCCAGCCCTCCGGCAACCGGTTCCCCCTTCCTCCCCGTTGTTGGCTACCTGTTCTCCCACCGTCGTCGTCACCCAATTCCTCACCCCTTCCATTTCCGTCACCCAATTCGTCACCCCTACCGTTGCCATTAGTGTCACGGCTGTTAATTTTTCAACATTAAGCTAGCAATATTAGGATCTTTAACTGAGAGAATAACAAGTACAGCAATCAAACACAAGAGACAATGAACACAGTGTTTTTCCTCGGGGAAACCATAAATGGAGAAAAACCCCGCAACTTCCTCAGAGATAGAATCAACATCAAAATAGAAAATCCCAAAACAGTAAGATGATCTCCCGACAGCAATAACCTTCTTTCTATCTAGCCCCAGTGTCTTCTCCTTCCTCAACTATGCGCTACACTTGAGTGTGTATGAGATGTGTGTTAAATAGAGAGATCACCTCTCTATTTATACTGCTTCCCGGCATGACTAAAACCCTACTACGGCCGACTTCACTAGGTGAGTCTAATAACCCTAGTGCCCCAGAACTGCGGGGACTTTAACCCTTAGACAATAGGAGGGTTACCCACAATGACTTGACATGACTTGTTTACATTATAGATCCTCCCAATCAAAACATCGGGGCATGACATCATGACTCAATTACATTATAGACACATCCCAGAATAAACATCGGGTTACAAGACATAAGATACATAGATGAATACATTCCGAAGTTACAAATACATCAACACTCCCTCTTAACTAGGAAGGTATTCTTTCGACACAATTTTCAGCACTGGTCTTCTTCTCTGTCTCGACTAGATCATCTTGTCATCTTCATATTCAAGTCTTCTTCGTCTTCTTCGTCTTCGAGTCTACTTCGTCTTCAAGTCATCTTCTTCTTCAAGTCTTCTTCATCACGGGATCTGCATCATCACAACTACTGGATCATCACTGCTGGATCATCATCTCATCTGGATCATCACTTGATCTGGATCGTCATCAAGTCTGGATCATCATCACATCTGGATCATCACTTGATCTGGATCGTCATCAAGTCTGGATCATCATCACATGCTATCTCAGAATGGTGCTATCTCGATTCTTCTCATCATAGGAAGTTCTACAGAGTCAATCCTATAGGCCTACCCTTCATGTAGGTCTTCATCAATGCTTATATCTGACACAAGTCAGAATGGACCGCCCAGCTCTTACATCTGACCTCATCCTGTGAGAAAGGCATGCCCAACACTCACATTTGACCTCATCCTATCAGAAAGGCCCAGCACTCACATCTGACCATGTGTAAACACATCGCGCCAGAATGGCTCAACACTTATATCCGACCATGTGCAAGCACACCGCATCGGAAAGGCTCTGCACTTACATCCGACCATGTCCAAAGACACCGCATTGGAAAGGCTCAGCACTTACAGTCGACCATGCTCGAAAGCACCGCATCGAAAGGGCTCAACACTTACAATCGACCATGCTCGAAAGCATCGCATCGAAAGGGCTTTGCACTTATATCCGACCATGCTCGAAAGCACTGCATAGGAAGGGAATTCACTCACATTTGATCATGGATGAACTAATCCTACCATCGCATCAGAATGGCCCCCAGTCCCGGACTAAGCTACCTGGTAACTGACCAGGTGCCTCCATTCCCAGAATGGTAGTTGCCCTTACATCTGACCTACTCGTCAAAATGGCCAACACTCACATCTGACATAGGAGGAACCTAATCCTTTAGCCATGATAGAATGGTTCAGCCCTTATATCTGATCAAGTGGGAACACATCCCTCTCTCAGATCAGAATGGCTTCTCAATCCTAGACTGAGTTTTCCTGGTAACTGACCAGGAACCTCCATTCCCAGAATGGCAACAGCCCTTATATCTGATCACGTAGGAACCAATCCTACAGTCGCATTAGAATGGCTCGGCACTCATATCTGACATGGAAGGAACCTAAATCCTCTCACCATGACAGAATGGATCAGCCCTTACATATGACCATGGAAGGAACTTAATCCTCTCCCATGTCAGAATGGCTCATGGACTCATCACTTCCCTTTGGAGGGAACATCGATTTGGAGAACACCAGGCTTCTCCCTAAAGTACTCAAACTTCACCCTAGCCAATGGCTTCGTCAATACATCAGCTATCTGATCGTCCGTCGCAACATATTAGAGCTTCACTGCTCCCCTCTGCACCATATCCCTGATGTAGTGATACTTGATCTCGATATGCTTTGATTTGTCATGGAACACTGGATTCTCTGACAACTTCACACAACTCTGGTTGTCACGATGTATATAAGTAGCATCTAACTGGAGATCAAATAAATCAGACAGTAGCCTCCTCAGCCATACTACGTCACAACTAGCTGAACAAGCTGCGACATACTCTGCTTCAGCTATACTCAGTTCCACACAGAATTGCTTCCTGCTAAACCAAGAGATCACACTTGATCCCATACTGAAGCAACACCCTGAAGTGCTCTTCCTATCTATGGCACTGCCTACCCAATCTGAATCAACATAACCCTCCAGGTTAATCTTCTAATTCGACTCATACTTGAGCCCATAATCAACTGTACCCCTCAGGTACCTCAGAATATGCTTTGCAGCAATCAAGTGAACATTTCTCGAATCTGTCAAGAACTAGCTCAAGGTGTTCATAGCAAAGCAAATGTCTGGTCTTGTGTTCGTCAGGTACATCAAGGACCCAATCATCTGACGATACATCGTAGCATCAACCGACTCTGATGAAGCATCACTCAATAGCTTTAGGTTCGATGCAATAGGTGTGGCCATAGCTTTGCAGTCCATCATCCCAAACCTCTTCAGGATCTCTACTGCATACTTCCCTTGTCCAAGGGAGATTCCATCTACACTCTGCCACACCTCCATGCCTAGAAAATAATGCATCATACCCAATTCCTTCATTTCGAACTCGGCAGCAAGCTTTCTCTTCGTATTAGCAATCAACCCATCCATACCTGTCACAAACAGATCATCTAGATATAGTAGGAGCATCACTGGGTTGCCATCTTTAACCTTGTAGTAAAGGTTGGAATCTGCTTTACTTTTGGTAAATCCCAAACTGGATAGAAAGCTGTCAATTCTACCGTACCAAGTCCTGGGTGCCTGTTTCAAACTGTACAGGGATTTCTTCAATCTACATACATGAGACTCCCTGACATGTGTCTCAAAACCGAGAGGCTGTTCTACCTACACTTCCTCTTCCACTATGTTACCACCTAAGTTATACTTAGTGGTTTTTTTTGTCAAGTGAGCCTGGTGAACCGGACAGGGTTAACTTGTTCGGACTTCAGAGGACCTATGGAAGTACTTCTGGGAAGTGCTTGTTGTACTATGTCACATGTTCATACCCCATGGGGGAGTTGTAATAAATGTTTTAGCATGATAGTGTCTGTAAAAGACTCGGTCTCTTAGAATTTATTTGTCAATCCGATCAGCCCAGGGTGTTTTTTCCCTTGGTTATTATTGGTTGTTGA
>LPNX010894487.1:0-46089 GCA_001517045.1 Pseudotsuga menziesii
TGCACGATAGCTTTGAAATAAAAGACTTTCTCGGGTTGACAATAAATCTTGTACACTCTATATGTTGGTAGTAATCTACTTGCATATTGGGTGCCCAACAGATTTTGCAACATCTTTGATATCATCCATTAGTATATTTTATAATTAAAAATATAAAGGTTGAGTAATTACTTGTGTGAGTATTATTCCTACCCAAACATATGTACTATACTTTCTTTCTACAGCAATTTACAAAACTTATTTCTTTTAAGATTGTAAGAGTCAAAAGACAACATAGTCATTCACCTAGTGGAAAAATCATGCATAAAACCAAATCATTAAGGATTTTACTCTAAAGGAAGACTCTTATAAACCTTAATTTTATACATTCCAAGTTTATACATAAGATCATGTTATGCACTTACTACTCTAGATATAGTATGCTCTTGATCTAATGTTATTAAGTAAAAAAAATCATGTTACAAGTTCTAGATTACAAAGTCAATTATATCCACGATGAATATAGGGTTATATCCCGATTGCGTTGCATGGGTGATAATATAACATAACGTATTGTAATGAATTGCATCGGTGATAAGTTCCAAGGTATAGTTTTATGTGTTAATAAAATTCTTGTTATTATTCTCCAATAATAGGTTGACTTCCGTTGGGATTATAGTATAACCTTCGATACAACCAAATGATTATCAACAAGAGTTCCTCGTGATTTGCTCATCCAAACTATGGAAATATTACCCACCGTGAGTGAATTATTTGCATGGTGACGTGGCTTCGTGTGAGCCAAGCATCATGGGATTTAAAAGAATCATTTCTAAACCTAGCTCATTGTCTTCCATCCCCTTCGAGCACTCGTCCATCTTCTACAAAAAAGTTGGCTGCTCCATCACCTATGTAGTGCTGTCATTGTCTTTGGCTTATTACTCCCTAGTTCGCTTGTGCAAATGTACGAAAGTGAAGGCCGTTTCATAGTGTTTCTCTATGCCATATGTTACTCATTCTCCTTTTAGTTTTTTGCTGCCTCCACAGCTTAAACTTCAAACCCTTGACTGTATCAGTCCTCACCCTTCTCCTTTAGTTTACCACTATGAAAGTGGTTCCTTCATTCAGAGTATCATGGCTTGAGTTGCACTATATATTGTGTGTTATTTGGAAAATAAATAACATCACGACTTTAGGGTTTTACCCTGTTTGCCGAATACCTGGGGGTGCTCTGCTGTCAGTGGTTGATGAAGCATTGTAACGCCGTCTCCTTTTGCAGTTGAACGATAAACTTCTTGCTCGTGCTGTCACTAGTCGCGACATTGCTGGTTAACTACTTTTAAAAGCCGAGGTAAAATATTATTGATTTTTTTTAATGATAAAGCGCATTTTCTTGTTTACATAACTCTTTGCCTTTAAAAAAAAAAAAAATCTAACAGCCGGATGTAATAATGGTTTTACAGATACGACTTGCCTCTCTTCTCTGTCTGCGCAGTGAGTACGAGGTTGCGGTGATAAGAAGCCATAGTAAGCCCTGGTTTTTCCATGGCTATTCCATCTTGTGCAAACCCTTATGGGGTAAAAAGGGTTGGTCGTTGCGGCTTGTTATACCCTAATGGATTTTGGGTGTTTTTGGTTTATTGCTTCGTTGTTTTTCATAGTTTGATAAGACCTTAGCTTTACTGCAGGGTTCTCCGGCTTCGGTCGTGTGTGTACATTTTGTTTTGAATATACTACTATGTTTGAGTAAAGAACAGGCTGTAAGACTCCTTATGTAATTTCTCAGTACGGTCGTGAGTTATTATTACTGAACTGGGTTTTACAGTGATTACTTTTGTATATTTAGAAAGAATAGGGTTTGTTTACCCTAATTTTGACAGTGAAGAAAATAACTCCGTTCCTCTTTAAAACTACTGTTTAGTCATTAGAGGAAATTTCAACTCAAAATGGGCCTCCTAAAATGAATTAATAAAATAATAGTTAAAATAATAGAATAATATATATTAATTTTGGAGGAAGAAAAGAAAAAACCTACTTTTTTGTTTGTATTTTTGACATATCTCCCCATGTTTTTACTCAAATTTCGATCGAGAGATCTCTTTGGATGTAGAATTAAATTCCGCATCCAACGAGTACCCACTCGGCATATTTTTTACGGACCCTGCTACCCCAAAAACAAGAAATACCCGAAATAATGGAATGATGATGTCATCATTCCATTTTTTCAGGTATTTCTTGTTTTTGTGGTAGAGGGGTCTGTCAAAAGTATGCCAAGTGGGTACTCATTGGATGTAGAATTTAATCCCGCATCCAAAGAGCTCTCCTGATCGAAATTTGAGTAAAATCACGGGGAGATATGTCAAAAATACAAACACAAAAAGTAGTTTTTTTATGATACCTATCCCCAAATTTATATTAAAAAGGTGTTTAAGACCTATAAAGTATTTCAAATTTAAATCAATTTCATCGGCTAACACATGATGACATGGAATTTGAATAAAAGTTAAAAGGCCCATTTTAAGTTGAAATTTCCTCTAATGTGTACTGCGCTTCTGCAATGTAAGGGTTACTAGATATTTTTATAATATTAAGTTAAGCTCAATATAGGAGCATCTTGCATTTTTGTTATTTAATTCCTGCACAAATATGTATTTTTTTTTTTTTTTTTTACTGTTAACTAGGGTTTATGTACCCGATTTATAATATGACTTTCTTGTTAATGAAAATCTGTAAATATATTGATGTATAGTTAATACCCTTTAATGTTATAGGATTTTTATGTCTTTCTTTTTACAATAATTTTTAAGTACAGTCATTATACTTGTAGCTCAGACAGTATAATTAGTTCTGGGTTGTACTTACAATAATAAGAACACTACTTTATATTAACAGTAATACTATTCCTATAATGCATAATATAAAAGTATATTATTACTAATATAATAACTATATTATCCTTATGAGATTACTAAATCCTCTCTGTTAATATTCTTAGTTTATCTCATATGCATATCGAAATATAGCACTTTGTTATTTAACTCTTGTGTAACTTATGCTATACTATCTATTTTCTTTTGTAATTGGTTTGTTTTATTAATTATGATATTTATTTATATAACAAGAATTTAATTAACTATATCTAGAGTCTATCTTATAAGCAAATATATTAACATTCATTCATATGAAAAGAATAACAGCACTCGAAACTGTTCGAGCTCAGTCCAGATTAAAAGATAGAAAATAATGAAATGATTTCATCACTAAACATACATAGAATCTAGACCAGTTTGGTTTGACAGTAGGATTTAATTTATATAACTACTCCTACCTCCAGTTTATTATTCGACATATAATAGGGAAGTCATTCTATTATGGAAGAAAGAAACTGTAAGGTATATCAGTAGATACATCTAGTCTAATCCTACTCTTTAATTTGTTCTTTACAATAATAGAATTACTGAAACTAAAATACTGTACAAGGAAAAATAGTTTTAACTATAAACTTATACAACTGTTAGTAAACATCTTTTCTGAAAATAGGTAAGGAAACAATCTACTATTCTACAATCTCATCATGCTATCCTTATTTAAATTTTACCCCTGTGCTGGAGTACGGTCTGGTAAACCCAGATGTGGAAAAATACAGTGGGTTCTTAATTGTCATCAATTGATTCTATTACTGATAAACTGAAAGCATCTACATCATTAAACCAGTTAAATCTTTATATCATAAATACAAAAATAACATTCAACCATTCACAGTTATTAAAATAAGGATAGTTAAGTGACACAACCTGTTCGAACTGGGACAACAACAGCAATGGGAGGCCGTTCCTCCCTACCAATTCCTGGAGAGCGCTCAAACAATGACTCCTCAGGACCCCCGATCTTGCTCTGGTCTCCCTGGATGGAACTAGGTGCAACAGTAATCAAATACCAGTCTTCAAACTCGATATTATTCTATAACTCATCAGTAAGTTCTCCCAGCTAACAAGTTGTAATAAACCAAGTTGCTGCAGCATTCCTCTCAAACAACTTCCTTACTGTTTTCCCTTTTTCCCCAATGAAATTCCTGAATAGCATTCTCCTGAATGATTATTCTCTGGAAAATATCTGAGCAACCCCGGCTCTATTCATTGGGTACTTTTTAAAAGATTTACTAAGTCTTTTTTGGGTTAGTTTTCATTTAATGAGCCACCTGCTCTGATACCACTTTCTTGGGGGATCATGACCCCAAATATAGGGAAGTTGCCACCTACAACTTAGGAAGTGTTTGAGGATCCTGCCACTTGTCTTTTGCCCTCCACCTAGTTCCATCCACTAGTTTGATCTGTAAGCTCTTTTTAACAGCTCTCCCATGCTGTTCTCTCCACAATTTATTTATTAATAATAAAATATTCTGAATTACATTCCACTTCTGTTGACTCTGCTGAGTCATCAGTTCCTACTTAGCATTAAATTTAACATAATGTCTCAGGAATATAATTAAAACAATTAACATTATTCTACAAAATTGGGGTATGTGACATTTGCTTGGCAATCTTTTCTTGTTGAGACGTATCGAAAAGAGCTTAACGACAACCAGTGGTGAGATTTTTTGTAAAGTGCAGCCCCTCTACCTGAGAAATCCCAAAAGTATACAGAGGGGAATGGTCTTGGCTTGAGTGTGCCAAGGATTTTATTTTCAATTGATGGTCTACATGGTCCGCAAAAGGAGGTAAACAAGACGATGTAGACATCGTTTCCTATAATATAGCGAGCATGAAAGAAATTAGATGTGCTCGACTATATTTTCATTGTTTTAGGGAGTTAGGATAGAGCTTAAACAAAAATTCAATGTGGTCAACCGACTACGGTGGCACATGCAGTGCCCCATGTCAGGACAGTGGACAGAGGTCCACAGGTCATCCACATAGTATGGATGGACCAGAAGGCTCACAAACATACCAATACATGCGTGGGACATATCACAGTGGAGGCTCGCGAGTCAGTGTAGTAGAGGCATGCAAACCGAGGTGGCTCTCGAACAGAGGTCAGGTGAGTGTGTGTGTGTATGGTGGTGGATGCACTTGACTTCATGTGATGTAAGTACAAGTTCGAAGGCATTTATATGATAAAAACATGAACGAGAAGAAATCATTTTGTGGACAGTGGTCTAGAGGTCTGTGTAAGGTGCAATGAATGGAAAAGACAATTATGTGTTAAAAATACAAAATAAAAGCTAAAATTACAGTCCTTAACGGGCAGCGGCCTGAGGACACTTCTATGTCAAATACATGGAAGAAAAACAAAGGGTTTTGTGGACAATGGTCCAGATGTCCACGTAAGGTGCGGTGAAAAAGACAATTATAAATACAAAAATAAAAGTATAGTACTATCATTAACGATCGGTGGCCCGATAGCTTGCATGAGTAGCGGTCAGGAAGTGTGATACGAGTACCAATCCATAGACACTTGCATCGTCATGTCATGGCTCATGAATCAAGGTGACTTGTGGGAAATGGTCCCAAATTTGACTAATTAAACATGAAATGATGGTCTCATAAGAGAATGAAAATTTGATCCCGAAGGTGTGAGAGGTATCTCAAACAGGTTCCGGGTGACTTTTGACTAGCAGCTAATGGCGCTACCTTTGATTTTTGCTAAAAAACATTGAAAAACAAGAAAAAAAAATGAAGTCACTCATTGGTGATCTTAAGTGTAAACTTTCTTAAGGTAGAGCCCATTGCGGGGGTTCTCCAAGAGTTGTCCATCAGAGTCAATGAGGGTGTATGCCCCCTTCCTGAGATGAAGGTCATTGGTAGGGTGAGGTGATGGAATCTGGTCCTTTATGGGAAGAACCGATTCGATACTATGGCTTAAAGGGAATGGGGTAAAACCTAAGGTAGTTTTACATAAATCTCCGTCATCATGTAAGTGGTCCCAGGATAGATCAAGTGGATCTTCCATAGCCAATGAGGCGAAATGGAAACTGGTGCTAGAGATCATGTAAATGGTATTGGTTGTGGTTGTTGTGTCCTTGGCCCGAGTCTCTATTGGAGCAAGAGGGGTAGGCCTTGAGACGGTAGGACTCTTTGATGGACTTGGAGGTAGGGTAGGTGATTCAAGGTACCACATAGGATCTCCCAGTGTGAAATCCTATAGATTGCGGGTTTCCAAGACAGACTTACTCATGATCGTGGATGGTGGGAAAAGGAAAAGGAAAGGATCATGTTGAGTGGGAATGAACCCTAATGTTTCCCTGGTAACTGAGGTTGTGGTTGTGGCTAGGGTTGTGGCTGCAGATGGAGCTACAACTGCAGATGGTGCATGTCATCCCATGGGTATTATGTGCCGGTCAGAGCTTCAAGTATATCCTCATCGTTGCTGAAGCAATGAAGCGACAGGTCTAATGGACCGTTATTGGAGATGGACAGGTCGGTTGAACTAGACATCATGTAGATGGACATGGTGTCTAAAGAAGGTGGTGGTGGGTGAACTTCTTCGATCAAGGTGATCTTAGACTCAAGGGAATGGTGACAGAGGTCAGCAAGAGCCATTCAAAATTTGGGCAGGTCTTAGCAATGGTGGGAGTAATGTCCATACAAGCTGCAAAGGGCACAAGCATGGTTTGTAGTGAATGCCTTGTTCTTGACTAGTGGCAGGGTTGGGAGTTCAAACATGGGGATGTTTTCCTTCATATCCATGGCATCCAGATGTGCATGGATCAGTAGAATTTCAAGGCAATTTTGAGTTGGATGGCCCTGTTGTTCACAGATGGCATCAGGTGGGACTTGTCAGGGTTTTGCGGTGGTTTTGGTGTTCTTTCCCCTAGCCCTTTTGGGTTGGGGAAGTGTAGGTGCAGGTGTGGTGGTTGGCTTATGCGAACCGGGTGGGGGGTGAGACTCAACCGAAATAGGTTGCACTGGAATTAACACAACCTGGGGCATTGCTGGTTGACCTGTGGATCTAGATACCATGCAGGGATCCCTAACATAAAGTTGGGTAGGTTTAAGGTGGCCATGACCGGCTTGCTCATTACACCAAGTGGGGGAAAGAGGAAGGGAATTGTATGGACTGGAGATGAGCCCACATAACTCCCAGCTTGTTTCATGTGGGGGTTAGGTTGTGGTTGTGGCTGCGAGTAATGCTGCTAATGTGGGTGATGTTGTGGCTGCTGTTGGCATTGCAGCTGCGAATGATGTTGTGGTTGTGGTTGGGGCTGCAGCTACGGTTGTTGTTTGGGTGCAGTGGTGCTTGATGATACCATGCACAAGTCTGCAGTTTGCTTTTGTGTCAGTGGTGGTGACACAAACAGGAAAGAAGCCGTGATGGTGGGATCAGTAAAAAACATAGGGCCCACATTCAATGGTGGGGAGGGTAGTGTGTTTTCAACCACAGTGTTCATTGCAGTGATGACATTAGCGTGTGGTCACCCCTTTTGGCTCAATAGTGGTGATGGTAGGGATAACATTAGCACGCGCTGTTAACCCTTGCGGATCATGGTAGGTGAGCTAGTCAACCGTCATAATATTCCCTTCATGGGGGAACATCATGAGGTGAAAGATAGTTGATGTGACGGCTCACATGGCGTACATGTAACTCCTTCCAAGGAGGAGGTTGTATTCCAATTGAGCATTGAAGACTTCGATGTCAATCAGGACTGTCTTCCTAGCTAATGTGATGGGGACATGGGGAAGGATTCCATGGGCTTTAGTGGGGTGTCCATTATAATCCCATGGAGTCATGGAGGATGGTTGCAGAATGGGCGATCCAAGCTTTTGCCGAACCGAGGTAGATATGATGCACATGGATTCCCCCCTCATCCACTATGCATTGGTGTTGTGGTATTATTTGCAATTCTGCATATGGGGGGGCAGAGGAACTGGGGCAACTAGAGAGGTAGGTTGGTTGTCTTTGACATGGATGCTACTAATGAGTCGGCAAGTTCGGTGGTGGTACCGTACTAATTTCGTCTACTCTGTAATTTGACCTCTTCAGTGCTCATGGCTAGCAGGTGGTGAACACCTTTTTTGGCCATGGGCAGGGCACTCGGAGTGTTAGGATTGGCCCGGGGAGGGGGAGCGGTTGCCACCAATCCTTGGACTGGTAATGGGTTTCGAAGCACCATGGGAGGAGGTCCTTGTGGTGCCTAGTTGGGTTGGGCTTGATTGGTAGCATTGACGGCTTGTTGGGCCTCATTTTGAATGGTCTTCTTAGCGTGATCCATGAGGGGACACTCAAATGTCTAATGCCCATAAACATCATAGAGTGTACAAGGTTGGTTTGTGTGCAACAGAGCGTTGTGTGTTGGTGCATTCTGTCATGGGGGGGTTTTTGCTGGATGGTAAGCCGTGGCATTATTATGAGGGTTCAGTTGCTGAATGCCTCCCTGTGGTAGTTTATTGCCTTGGTTGTGGGGCCGGTTGTTTCTAGCTTTCCCTTGTTGATTGTTGGGGGCAGGATGGTTGGGATAGTTTTGTTGTGCGAACACTTGTCCTAATGGAGCGGGTGGAGCGGGGGTGGGGTCTTGAACTTGTTGCACTAGTGGTGCATAGTATATTTATGGGGGTGGTGGTGCCACAAATGTGGACATTTTCCCCACATACTGTTATGTTGGCTAAGCCATGGCATGAGCCTACTACGGTGGTGCAGGTCGTGCATAAGAGATTGTTGCTCCAGACGGGGACATCATTCTAGCATAATCTGGAGCTTGGTTTTGGTAAGCAGCATTAGCAGTGTTTCTTGGTTGTGGTGCAATGGTAGGTAATGTTGATTGATGCTGTGGTTGTTGGGAGACTGAACCTATGATGTCGTCTGGAGTGTGGGATGCCCCCAGTGCATCGCAGTAAGAGGTACTCAGATAATGATCGTCTGGAATGATAGTGTACAAGTATCGATACTGGGCATAAATGAGATCAAATTGTTGGGCCTTTAGTACGTCCTATTCTTTCGATTGAGGACGTTCAGATGCGGCATCCTTTGTGATGGGCAAGAGAAAAGTATTAAGGAGCCAATCCAAGAATATCCTGTCGTCTAGTCGGATTTTTCATAAGATACAGCATCGTCGCCACTCATGGATATGGTTAGTTATGTGAGTAACGGTGATTTGGCGACAGGATAATAGGATCTCCACTCCCTCGTCATATTTAACAGGGAGTTGAAAATACTGTAGGAACATGAAGTCTAGGGAGTTGAAATCGGGGTACTTGGCTTATGGTAGCTCAATGTACCATTTGGCCATGGAACATGTAAGGGTGCGTTGGAATAGCCTCAGCCTGATGTAGTCATCTACGATGCTATTGGATGAGCACCATAGATGGAATGTCATTATGTGATTTTGGGGACATTCCCTAGCTTTTCCTGCAAAATTTGGGATATCTGATGGAATCTTAGTTGGCATGGGTGGCTAGAAAGCTTGGTGGCGGATGGGGTCATTTGTTAATCTATCCAATTCAGGAAATTTCAGACAAACCATTAAGGGTAGATTTCACCCTAAGTTGATGTGGGATGGGGCTGCCATGGGGGTGGGGTTTGCAGCTGCATAATGCATTTGCATGGATAGGGGTGCTTGTGGTGCCATCATTTCAGATGGGCCAATTCCCCCAGGTGCTATACGGGGGGTGGTATGGGTGGCAAGATCATATTCCCCATGTATGAAAATAGGGGCAAGGTAGGTGGATGGTGTACTGTCCCGCTGTGTGGTTGGAGGGGCAGTGTGTGTGGAGGGGCCACTGCCCCCGTGTGTTACCACTAGGCCAACTTGGATGGTCACTATGGGTGGTGGAAATTGGCTAATGAGATTCTACATGACTGTGCTTGGACCACTTTCCAAGTTGTGGGTGACAAGTTGTGATGTGGACATGGGTTCACTTGCTAACGTTAGGCTGAAAAATGGTTCTGGGTTTGCGCTAGCCATGGGGCTTGATGTTGCGGTGTGGAGGTATAGTTCAGATTGATATGGGTCTGAATCAGAATCAGAGGCTGTGTGGCCCTCTGATGGTGTGGGATATCAGTGAGAGCGGCTTTGACGGTGCCGATCAAGTGTTCCAAATGGTGGTGGTTTTCCTCTTAGGCGTGAGAAAGATCGTGGAGGATCAATTGTATTTGATTTTGTGTATGAAGCTGGTGGATAAGAGATTTGGACCCCAGTTTCAATGGATTCCTATTGAATTAAGGTGGTATCTCGGCCACCAAGACTGCCAGAAGACAACACTTGGCTTGTTCCTCATGGGTGCTTCTACTCAATCGGAAGGGGTCGTTTCCCGTTTCGCTTGGAAATTCCTCTTAGCAGCCAGCTACTTTGGGGTTCCTATGGTACTCCTAACAATGAGTTCCTAGGAAAATCCCAAGTAATTCCCACAATTGAAGCAGTCAGGGACTTATGTCCTCAAAGACTACATAATTGATTAAACTTAGTGTAAATTTGGTAAATTTTAAGGCTTACTCAGCGTCATGAATTGAGTTGGGTTAATTATTTGGTATGGTGTGTTGGTTTTCTTGTCTGTTCTGGTATTTTTTTGTTGCAATATGGTTTATGAATCCTTGGTAGAGTTCACATCATGGTTTTGTATGAAAACATAAACAAAAATTTGTAGGAAAGTACAGTAATTAACCCTGGATTGCTGGCCTAACTAAATGTCTACCTCTCAGTGATATTCTTCTTCAACCAAGAGAAGGTGTTGGCTCTCAACACAGTGGGACTAAGCCCATCTATAGATCCTTAGGTCACCTCCTAGATGCTAGGTTGCTCAACAGGGAGGACACTTAGCACCATGAGAATCCCTCCTTCTCTACCCCCTCTACCTTCCAGGTCACCTGGTTTTACTGGTTTGGGAAAAATACCATGGAGTGCCTAGATCTATATGAGCTTACCCTTCGTCGTATCCCAGAATACCCCAGAAGGTGATGATTGGGTAGAGGAGGAAGGGGGCAGTAAGATGGTTATTTTTAAGTTACTTTTAGTTAGACTAGTTCATCTTATTAAGCCTCAATGATTGATTTAAGATTTACACATTGTTCAGGGATTGATTTGTAGAAAATAAAAATTGGAACTAAAAAAGGCGTGCAATGGTGGAAAGAGGTAGCTAGGTAGCACTAACAGTCCTTTGATACTAAAAGTTACTATCAATTAAACTTAAATTCAACTTCTGTGTGACAAGCCACACATTTCTGACCAAATCTAGCAAGGGGGCCACGAGATTTTTCCAGAAATGAGCGAGGGGGTTGCAAAGAATGCGAAAATAGCTACAATATGAGATTTTGGGCTAAAGTCATGCTTGTTTGGGGATTAAGTGCACCCTGGGCACACTTTTTTTCTCATTAAGGGTGCCCCAATCTCACCTTTTCCCCGGATAAGAACGCCCTGCTCCAGAAAGGGGTTTTTTGGTGATTCAGGGTGAGATCTGGCCGACAGTAACTGGTACTGGGGTTAGTCTGACTTGGCCTGGCCTAGCATAGGTTTTGGCACTGATTAAAATAGAAAATAAAGCATATTTGAGACAGATCTAACATAAGATTTCTGAAAACTAGGGTAAAATTGAAAAAACTTGAAAACTTGAAATTTTTGGACCATGGATCCTGTGGGATTGACCTGGTATGGTCACAAAAGATGTAGTGAGGATTTCTCCTCACTACAAGAGAAAGAATGGCTCCCTTGTGCCTATAGGGCACAAGGGTAGGTTTCTACCATTTTAAAATAGGAAAAAATGAAATGGAAATATCATAAACAGAGCAGCGAATTAAACTAAGCTAATCTAAACAAGAATACGCAAATGGAAACTATTGTAAACTAGATCTAACAGCTAATAACATAAAAGAAAGAGGGAGATGAAGCCCTTTTCAACCCGTCTGCAGAAAATTGGTTAGGGTTCCACCTCCTTGAAACCTTCAAGCAACCTAAGCTACTACAATGGAAAAACTGCAAACAATGTCAACAATAGAACCTGCAAATAAAAATAACAGTTAGAAAGAAAAATCAATTAGAAAAACATGAAAATAAATTTTATACCTCAGTTGGGTGGAAATGGGCCACGATGCCCTAGCTCATGGGAGCACCTCTCTCTCTTGGTTGGGAAGAAATGGCTTGATGGGATGGAAATGGAGGAGAGGGAGTGTGGGTGGTTTGAGAGGCAAAGGTCTCAAAGCATCCATAGGCAGCATAACAATAGGCAAGTGAGGAGTGTTCTGAGAGTGACCCCCCACCCTCCTTTGATAGTTTTTCCAAGGGATTTTAGGGTTTTAAGCCCTTGGTAAGGGATTTAGCCCCTTCCACCCTAACTTTATCCCCTTTTAGGGTTTTAGCCCCTTTTTGAGGGCTTTAGCTCCTAGGGGGCTATTTTGGGCTCTTTTTGGGGGGATTTAGCCCTTTTATTCACCCTTGGAATCCTTTGGAAGGGTGGGGGTCAAATGGAAGGTCTTATGGAGTGAAATGAGTGTTGTGAGATGGTGTCCTTGGGTGGTGTAGGCCATAGAGATCTATTTGGGGTATTTTTGGGTTAACATACACCACCCCACAGAAAACAGTTTGGAAGCATCCCCACATTGTGTCTCCTTTGTTCAAAGTACTCTACAATGTTTCTTCCTTGGATCCCATTAGTATCAAAAGTGTCCACCTCCCCCAAATATTTCCCATCTGCAGCGACATTCCCTGTATTACAGCTATGATCCCATTCCCATGAGTCAGTTTCATTTGTTGTCTGGTCCACCCTACCGTCATACTCTGAACAAAGGAATTTTGAGCCTCCCACTCCCCCCTGCCCGTGTTTAGTTTTTTCCCTTCCCTCCCCTCCCCCCCCAATTCAGTGAGTCAGTCTGCATATTGCTTCACACCTTTCAATTTTCTCCCTTGCACTCGTGGTCAAGGAAAAATCATTGCGCTGGCTAGCGACAAGTCTCCCCCTGTCGATGCCAACACACATATTCCAGGGGATAGACCTAGAGGTCCCTATACCTTGGTTTCATTGATATCATTAATTAGTTCCTTGGACCACTTGAGAGGAGTCCTTAGTGCCTCTTAGGATGGTTGTTTCTCAGGTGGTTGACTTCAACTCCATCATCACACTGTTGAGATTCATGCAGGGTTTATTCCATATAGTACTTGGTCAAAGACCCTATATGTCACCCAACTCTAGCACATTGGTGAGTCCACTCGAGGGAACTAAACAAGTTATGTCCCTTCTTATTTTCGGGTTGTGTTGGAAACAATGATCTGAAGCCCAAGTAGTGCTTCGATATACCTTTATGATTGATGCAACATACTTGTAACACAGAGACTCTGACACCTAATCAGCAAGTCCACACAGCTATGAACCAGATCCAGTAGACCATCAGTCATGAAGATATAGCATTCCATGAGAATGCCATGGATCCAATGTACCAGATCAGTATTCTGATCATCCTCACATGGAGGAAACCATTATTGTAACATCAGTTGTATAATATCGGCTCTTGTATTTTAGAGCATAGATCAAATTATTCTTTTGACACGGTCATGAGCATGGGAATGCCCACCTTTTCCATATACATGTCACACATTTATTGTATCTCACCCATTAATGGGAACCAAACTAATACAGAAACAAAAATCCACCATGCCCCAGCCCCGGAAGCACCACCTCTACACAACATCCTATGATGTTTGTCTACCATACGTTGAGCTCCTACCCTCACACATCAGGGGGGAATCTGTTAACCCAAAAATCCCCCACATAGCCCTCTATGGCTTACACAACCCAAGGACACCATCTCACAACCCCCATATCAGTCCATCAGACCTTCCATTAGACCCCCACACCTCCAAAAGAGCCCAAGGATAAAGAAAAGGGCTAAAACCCCCAAAAAAGAACCCAAAATAGCCCCCTAGGAGCTAAAGCCCTCAGAAAGGGGTTAAAACCCTAAAAGGGGATAAAGTTAGGGTGGAAGGGGCTAAAATCCCAAAAAGGGGCTAAATTCCTTACCAAGGGCTTGAAACCCTAAAACCCCTTGGAAAATCTATAAAAGGAGGGTAGGGGGTCACTCTCAAGACACTTCTCCCATTGTCTATTATTACAGTTCCCATAGATGCTTTGATACCTTTTCCTCTCAAACCACCCACACTCCCTCTCCTCCATCTCCATTTTCAATTGATCCATTGCTCCCCAACCAAGAGAGAGGCTTCCACAAGCTAGGGCATGGTGGCCCATTCCTACTAGAGAACATATACTTGTGCTTTCATGTTTTGATTCTTAGTTATTTAGGTTGCTTTGATTTATAACCATTGTTTTTATTTGCAGGTTTTGCTTAACATTGTTTGCATGTTTTTCCATTGTAGCTTAGGTTTATTTTGCAGGTTTTGAAGGCGGAACCATAACCTGTGTTTGTAGAGGGGTTCATCAACAATACTCCATTTTCTTCTTCTTCTTTCTTAGATTAGCTTAGTGTTAGTTTACTATTCTGTTATTTACATTTCCATTTCGTTTTTTAGCATTTACCATTAGCAGGAACCTACCCTTCTTCCCTATAGGTAGACGGGACCCATTCCTGCCCTTGTAGCAAGGAGAAATCCTTGCTACACTACCTATCTGTTGAGCCCAACTCTTCCCATGATTAACCTAATCTAAATTACCTTCGTAGGAATGAAAAATTGTAATTACCTTCCTACAACTTTCATCTAGAAATGAACCATTCAGAAAATAAACATCTTGACTTACTCTTGTAGAAAGTTAAATCCTAATTTAAGAGGACATATGAGGATCCATTATAACTATCTGAATTCAACTTAATCTATGAATAAAAAATGCAGAAATTGAACTCAATAATTATAACTGTAAATGAACTAAATTAGCAAAACTCAAGAAAGACAATAATTGAAAGAAACTAGGGATGAGCTCGGTTGTTACAGCTATCACACAAGTGCATAAAGTAAATTAACCTACACAGTTGACTGTCACACCACTCTACTGCAACTTATAGGAAATGCAATTATTTATCATCCAAGGAAACACACAATGAATAATTATTGTTGCATATATTATAAAGGAATGCATCTTCTATAATATCCACACCACACGACATAAAAGATAAACACCTAATTAACTCGGTAATCTCTGTGGGAAGGCGGGCCGAGCCTTCGAATAAAGACGCCAGAGGCTAACACAAGTTAAAACAAAGAAATTTGAAGAATCCTACTCCTTGTATTAGATGATGGAATGAAAGTATAGTCTCTGTCACATCTTATACAATACGATCAAATATTTTCCAACCATCGGCTTTGAATAGTTCCTAATATTTATACATCAATCTTCATAACTTCCACCCACTAATATCAGGCAACCATGAAGATCTACGTTCTTCAGGATTTCCTATTACAATGCAATGTTACAGCTGTGGGAGAAACAGAAGTAGGGAATATAGGAAGTCTCTTGCATGAGCTGATGATGAAGTACTATAACCCATTTAATAGATACTCTGTTAGTTGCAGCTACCCTTGAATAACGACGTAGTGCTGACGCTGAGTCTATTGTAGCCTTTTCTATTGTAGCTTGTGTAGAATGAGGATCTTTGACTTTGTTTCACATGTAAAGTTGGAATCCATGGGTACAGCTGGAAATGGATGTTCATCTCTTCTAAAAACCACTAAGCTTGATACACATGTATCCTTCACATCTTGAACTATATTCATAAAATATCAATTTGTTAGCATAATTCAAGAGGAAAAGCCATGTTTATAACAATCATAAGTATTAATAATATAAAAGAATAAGTAATCATATATATAAGGAATCAAGGCTCAAATGAAGGAAGAACATATGTTTGGTGGATAAAATAGAGTAATATAAGGCAAAAAGGGTATGGTGAGTGTGGTAAAAAATGTTAGATTTTTATCATTCAAGCTAGCATTATATTAGGATCTTTAATTGAAAGAATAACAAGAACAAAAATCAGACACAAGAGATAATAGACACAAATATTTTACTCGGGGAAACCATAAAGGAGAAAACCCCACAACTTCCTTAGAGATAGAATCAACACCAAAATTAAAACCTGAAAACATAAAGACGATCTCCTCGCAATAGTAGTCTCTTTTTTTTTGTCCCAACAACTTATTCTCTCACTCATGTGCCCCAATGAGTGAGTGTGTGTGTGATAAATAGAGAGGCTCACTCTCTATTTATATTATTTTTTTCACTTAATTTCCACTCCAACATGTTGGCCTCACTTAAAAATTACTTTCTAGAGCCGACATCTATAGGAGAGTCTAATAACCCTAGTGCCCCACAACTTGTGGGGACTTTTCCCCTCAAATCAACAAAGAGTGTTATCCTTAACACAATGGTGGAGACTATTTCCCTGACTTACAATAACTCACCTATGGCCGACTTCTCGAGGATAGTCTAATAACCCTAGGGCCCCAAAATTGTGGGGAATTTAAACCTTGAACAATAGGAGAGTTGCCAATAATGACTTGACATGACTTGTTTACATTATTGAATTTCCCGATAGGAACATCAAGGCATGACATGACTCAAATATGTTATAGACACTTCACGTAATAAACATCGGGGTACAATACATAAGATTTACAAGTGAATACATTCTGAATTTACAATTACATCAACACTCCCTCTTAACTAGGAAGGTATTCTCTTAACACAATTTATCAGCACAAGTCTTCTTCTTTGTATCATATGGATCATCATCAAGTCATCTTCATATTCAAGTCATATTCATATTCAATTCATCTTCATCTTCTAGTCATCTTAATTGTCAATTCATCTTCATCGTAAAGTCATATTCATTGTCAAGTCATCTTCATCAAGTATAGATCATCACTAGATCATCACTTGATATGGATCATCACTGCTAGATCATCATCAAGTTGGGATCATCACTTGATATAGATCATCATCAAAGTTGGATGATCATTGAATCATCATCATCATTACTGCTTCTACTATCTCAATCAAAAGGTGATATCTCTTCAGTATTCTCTTCATAGGAATTTCTACAGAGCCAGCCCCTTTTCATGCTAGTTGTAGACCTAGCCTCTATGTAGGTCTTCATCAGTGCTTATATCTGACCCTAAGTTAGAATGGCCCACCCTGCACTTATATCTGATAATGTAGGAACCAATCCTATAATCACATCAGAAAGGCACGCCCAACACTCACATCTAGCCATGTGGGATCACATCCCACAACCCCGTTAGAAAGGCCCAGCACTCACATCTGACAATGAGAGGAACCAATCCATTCATCTATGTCAGAAAGGCCCAGCACTTACATTCGACCATGCGAGGAACCAATCCTACCTACATGTCGAAAGGGATTTGCAGTTACATCTGATAATGTAGGAACCAATCCTACAATCACCTCAGAATGGCTTTGCACTTACATCTAATCATGTAGGAAGCAATCCTACAATCGCCTCAGAATGGATCTGCACTTACATATGATCATGTAGGAACCAATCCTACAGTCACATCATAATGGATCTACACTTACATCTGATAATGTAGGAACTAATCCTACAGTCACATCAAAATGGCTCTAAGTCCCAGACTGAGTGTTCCTGGTAACTCGCCAGGTGCCTCCATTCTAAGAATGGCATTCAACAGTTATATTTGATCATGTAGGAACCAATCCTATAGTCACATGAGAATGGCTCAACACTCATATATTACATGTGAGGAACCAATCCTCTCATCATGAAAGAATGACTTAGCCCTTACATCTGACCATGGAAGGAACCAATCCTCTCACCATGTCAGAATGGCTCACAAACTAATCACTTCCCTTTGGAGGGAACCTTGATCTAGAGAACACCAAGCTTCTCCCTGAAGTACTCAAACTTCACTCTAGCTAATGGCTTTGTCAACACATCAGCTATATCTTCATCCATCGCAACATACTGGAGCTTCACTGCTCCTCTCTGCACCATATCCCTGATATAGTGATACTTGATCTCGATATGCTTCGACTTGTCATGGAACTTCGGGTTCTCTGACAACTTGACACAACTCTCATTGTCAGAATATATACAAGTAGCATCCAATTGGAGATCAAATAAATCAGATAGTAGCTTTCTCAGCCATACTACCTCACAACTAGTTGAACAAGCTACAACATACTCTCCTTGAGTTGTACTCGGTGCCACACAGGATTGCTTCCTGGTAAACCAAGAGATCACACCTAATCCGATAATGAAGCAACACCATCAAGTGCTCTTCCTATCGATGGCACTGCTTTCCCAATATGAATCAACATAACCCTCTAGGTTAATATTCAGATTTGCCTCATACTTGAGCCCATAATCAACTATACCCTTCAGGTACCTCACTGCATGCTTTGCAACCATCAGGTGAACATGTCCCAATGTGTTCATGGCAAAGAAAATATATGGTCTCATATTTGTTAGGTAAATCATCTGACAATAAATCATAGCGTCAACCATCTCTGATCAAGCGTTACTCAATAGCTTTAGGTTTGATGCCATAGGTGTGGTCATGGCCTTACAGTCCATCATCCTGAACCTCGTTAGGATCTCTACTACATAATTCCTTTGTCCACACCTCCATGCCTAAAATGTAGTGCATCATCCCCAATTCCTTTATCTCAAAATCGGCAGAAAGTCTTCTTCTTTCAAATTTAATGAGTTCCTGTTTTCTGTTAGGAACAAGTCATCGACATAGAACAGGAGCATCACTAGTTTTCCGCCTTCAACCTTGAAGAAAAGGTGGGAATTTTATTTTCTCTCAGTAAAGCCTAAATTCATCAGTAATCTGTCCATCATGTCGTACTATGTCAAACCTCAGGATCTTCCGCAGTCACTTTCTCTAAAGCAGAGCATCATTCTCCCTCTTCCTTTTGTACTGTATGCACTAAAACATTTTGTACCAGAGTGACAAGTAGATTGCTCTACTACTAATATTCTATGTATCCATCAAGGATCATTGGATACCAATATCCTCCATATTGAACTTTTTCAAAAGCTCTTCTCACACACATCTATGAGCTTTTCATCCTCTATAGAATTTCATCTTCAGCCTTGTAGCAAAGGTTCAGGTCTTCATCAAGCTCTTCATGTATGTGTTATCCCATGTGTGTCTTCTAATCTCGTACAAGTCCTTCTTTCATTTGCAAACATGATTCTTCCTGTCATGTGTATTTCTAGTGGCTGCAAATGTCTCTTTGTAGTCTATGCCTCATGCTATGAATCTTGCCTTGTATCCCACGATGTTTCCATCTACTGCATGTTGGAACTACAAACTTCCCTTCACGTATCGATACTGTATCCTAGACATCATTCTTATTGAACTAGTATTCCCTTTCTTCTTGGTTACTTCTTCATATTTGGAAGGTTCTACATCAATCATGTCACTGCATTCGTCATATTATTCTTGATCTTGGATTCTTTATTGAACTGTCGTCACTTGTTCTTTGGAACAAGTCTCATCCTTCTTTGCTTGTAGGTGATTGTACGTGACCTTTCCTACAAGTCAAATGCATCTGTATGGTTAGAAATATTTCATAAGGAATATTCATAATGGAAAATTCTTATGCATAAATATATGATCATGCAGCTATTTTAGCCAATACAACATTCATCCATATCTTATGTAAACTTTCTAGATGCCTTCCATCTCTACCAGGACAACAATGAGATTGTGCACTAATCCAATATGTCAACAAAGAGGTTTCATTCTAGATAAGTAGGAATGGAGAGTTGTATAGAACCATGAGCTACTTACCCATCACATACATATCAGTAGCATACTTTCATTAATGCAAACATTCTATCATGCATAATACATCAACTGAATATAAACAAATGCATAACAAAACAATATCATGAAATGACAATGAAATACTNTGGTTCATCATTTCTTATCCAAATGCTCACGATGGATAAGAGGTTCTTCAAGAATTGAGTCCTTCATATTCCTCATCACTTGAGGGATATTATTTGGATGGTGAGAGCTTGATCCTAAAATTCTCCCATCTTCTCTTCTCCTATTATGAGTCAAGCTTCTTCTTCTTCCTAGAGTCTGCTGAAAGTAATCACTTCCTTATGGCACACATTCCTTAAATGAATAAATCCCATGATCTTGGGAGGCCATTCAATGTAACTTATGCATTCTCCACTTCTTCTTCTATTGCTACAAGTTGTTCTTTGATTTGAGAGACCCTCGTAATGTATGACTATATGGTCTCTGCATTATGGATCTTCATATTCTTCAACTGTTTTCTCAAAGTCATATTCTGATTTATTTTCTTCCCTTCAAATAGCTTGGTAAAGGAATCAAACATATCTTTCCATGTCTTTAGGGAAGACACTTGTGGTATAAGGTGATCCCTGATTGAATCAGCAATGATCTTTTTGGCCTTGACCAAGTTCTTCTGGTGTAAGGCTTTTAGCCTCATCTCCCTTTGGAACTCGAACCTCTCTACTCATGTAGGTGTCCAATTCATTTTATTCAGAGAGATCATATACTTCCATGCTTGGAATTTTTCAACTTCACCAAATTTATCATCAAGCTGATGTTATAGATCACTTTGAAATGAGAACCTCTAATGAAAATAACAAAATATTAGATCTTACCGATTTAAAGTGTCTGTCCTCATTCCAGAGCTGATTGATCTAGGGTTTGTCAGAGAAACCCTAATTTTCAAAACTTGTAATCTTTCAGATATGATTGGATAGAAATATAGACCTCTTCAAGATGAGCTGTCCAATGTACTCATTTTCTAAAAACAGTGCAGGGAAGCTCTCGAAGCAGGAAGCCCTAGTTTTCCAATTTCTTCTACAGAAATTCCTGATATTGTTTCTGCAATATGTCTGAAATTACTAATCCTATGTGTATAAAACTTTGCACTCAGGTAGCCTCATCTGTCCCTATTCTAAAACCATAGGTTTCATTAGAATTGGTTTCAACAATTGGGACTTATGATTGTTTTCCCAAGGTGACATGTTTCAGGACTGTTCAACATAGCGAAGTTGTACAGATTTCCACCTGTCACTGTTTCATCCTTGGAGACAAAAAATTCTACCAAAAAAATTAATTTCCATTCCCTTTCTATAAAATATTCATAAATTTCATTTGGACCTTTGTATCCCGTGATATAGCAATTTTCCCCAGGTGTCCTATTTAGGGATGAACTGTGGAAGAGGCTGGAACCCTAACTTGGAGGGATCGTATCTCCTAGAATATAATGAAGCTGAGGCTGAAACTTGGACACATTGTAAATCAGGATTTTATATTCATCCTATGAATGTTTCCGCTCCTGATCCTTCTCTAATCCAGAGATAGAGAGAATGTACCAAAACCTATCAGTTTTAGTATTTTAGGCTTTTTTCGACCCCAGGTCAAACCAGGGCTTGAATTTCCTGTAGTTATACCGAACCAAAAATATCTACACAGGTCTCAAAATTTGATTTTGATGAGGAGAGAAATCCTATGCTGGGCTCACTCAAAAAATTCATCTTCTGTAAGAAGACCTAATTTCCCGCACCAAAAACTGAGAATGCTCGGAATGGAATTCCACTTCGACAGAAAGATGCGCCCTTCAATGGAGAGTCATCCTAGCATATTTTTGCCGATGGATTGTGGAGAGAGACCCAAAAGGAAATAAGCCCTAGATTTTGCAGCTACACAATGTCTTTAGCTCTGATACCATGTTATATTTTTATCATTCAAGAAAGAATTATATTAGGATATTTAACTGAGAGAATAACAAGCACAACAATCAAACACAAGAGACAATAGACACAAATATTTTCCTTGGCGAAACCATTAAGGAGAAAAACCTACAAATTCCTCAGAGATAGAATCAGCACCAAAAGTAAAACCCGAAAACATAAAGATGATCTCCTAAAAGCAGTAGTCTCTCTCTCTCTTGTCCCAACAACTTCTTCTCTCACTCATGCACCCCAATGAGTGAGTGTGTGGGTGATAAATAGAGAGGCTCACTCTCTATTTCTATTCTTTTGTTCACTTAATTTCCACTCCAACATGTCGTCCTCACTTAAAAATTACTTACTAGAGATAACATCTCTAGGAGAGTCTAATAACCCTAATGCCCCACAACTTGTGCGGACTTTGCCCCTCCAATCAACAAGGAGGGTTATCCTTAACACAATAGTGGGGACTACTTCCCCGAATTACAATAATTCACCTAGGGATGACTTCTCTAGGATAGTCTAATAACCCTAGGTCACCACAACTGTGGAGAATTTAACCCTTGAATAATAGGAGGGTTACCCACAATGACTTGACATGACTTGTTTACATTATTGAATCTCCTGATAGGAACATCGAGGAATGAAATGAATCAAATACATTACATACACTTCCTGGAATAAACATCGGGGTACAATACATAAGATATACAAGTGAATGCATTCTGAAGTTACAATTACACCAATAAAAAAGGGGTCATTTCTGGGCCCAACAAGAAGGAGCGCACTTTTTCTATTTACCTAGAGAGAAATTATGTAGAAGCACTAGGATGAGGACATTAGAAGATCCTCGTAAAAGGGTAGACATAAATAATAAAATCTAAAAGCACATATATAAAGTATTGATGAATTCATAAATTTTGAGGTATCGGGAATCAACATCTCGAGGTTGAAGCATCGAGAGTTGTTATGGAAAAGAGAAAATATAAAGGTCAATAGGATTAAACTCGATATTTTTTCAATAGCATATTATTGAAAATTGGGAATTAAAAGTGTTGTATCATAACTTTATGGAAATGTTGTTTATCAGGAAAATATGAGAAGCAAATTCCAATGTATTGTGCTTGAAAATTTGGAAGTGTCTTATCGGAAGTGAGCTATTGGAGGAATCATCCAATGGTGGATACAAGGAACATGAGAAAGTACAAAGAGTGATATCCATCACATTGGATAAAATTTTATTTAAAGAATCATATTAGAGTAAAAATTTTGGGAAGTTCTATGGTCGAGTACCAATTGGAGAGGCTAACGTATTTGAAATGTAAGGTATCAAAATTCCCAATCAACCTAAGGAGCCAATAACTTGAAGTGAATGAATAGAGGGTTTGAGGAATAAATCTATTTATGGAAATTATTATATTTTGTACATAAATTTATGAAGTTATTTATCTATCCATTGAAAATTATACTTGGGGATAGGTTTTGGTTGAAGGTTGAAGATCTCAACATGAATTTAGGAGTAATTTATTAAAATAACAAAATAGGAATTTAATGAACCAGAAGAAGGGAAGATGTAGGAAGCATAAGGAAACTTATGTAGAGAAAATTTGGTGGATAATATTGTGGAAGAACCATATAGAAGAAGGTGAAGTGATACAATGATATCACACTCCAAACCATACACCATCAGTTGGTTGATCTAGGGATGATACATCCACTTGAGTCAACAATGCCACCTATCCCGTGGAATGAATCCATTTTAAAAGGTGGTATTGTGTAATGTTTCCCCACTTAAAATTTTTGATGTTATTATAGGAAAACCCTATCTATGGAAGTGTCATTTTGCTTATAAGTCCAGTCCACATAGCGTTGTTATTACATTAGAGAGATAACTCTACAGGATACGTGGGGTAGTCCCGACTATTCTAGTTTCCTTGATCTCCACGAAGCACTATCAAAAGGTCATCTCTCAAAATGGGAAATTTTTACTCTTCTTGGATCACCAATAATGTGGAGGGGAGCTCATTGGAACCTCCACATCCTCAACATAAGGTCTCTCTAAATAGAATAAACATGTGGAAAATATTGTAGAAAAATGCATAGATATTTTTTCCTCACGTAAGGGGGTTCCTATACAATGCCAAGTTAAACATTTAATCTATTTGATAATTATTTATTCTTTACCTAATGACATAGTATATATCCACTCCCTTTAGGAGAATGGGGAAATACAGCATTAGATTCAAGATATCATCCAAAAAATTCACATTTGACTAATATATTAATCTTGCGGGATCCCAATTGTGTTCGTACGTAAGAAATATGTGGAATGGTGACTATGTATTATTATAGATACACGAAAAAAATAACCATCAAGAATCGATACACATTCCCCCCGATTGATGATCCTCTTGATCAGCTTAAGGGTTCGAAGTTATTTCCTAATATTGATTTTAAGTCAGGTTACCAGTAGGACCCAATTAAGCATGCCAATGTATGGAAGACAAAACTTAAGTATAATGAAGGCATTTTTGAGTGCTTTTTCATTCCTTTAAACTCTACTAATGATTTAACAACATTTATGAGGATGACCGATGATACCTTCCACATCCAACACATCCTTAGTACCTTGCGCTCATAAAAATTATATTCCAGTTCAGAGAAATTCTCATTTGGCATGGAGAAAATTCAGTAACTAAGATACATCATGGATGAGAATGGGGTGCATGTGGACCCAAAAAATATCCAATTCATTCATAATGGGAAAACCTTGAAAACTCTAATATAAATCCATAGCTTCTTGGGGCTTTCCAACATTTATCATAGGTTTTTGTTGGGTTTATCTCATATATATTGGCCCTTAATCCAAGTGACCAAGGGTGGAGCCAAAGCCAATTTTTCTTTGGCTGTATCACAACATAAATCCTTTTAGTAATTGGAGTGATTCCTCTGCTCGATGCCAACTCTCACTATACAAAAGCTACACCAACATTTTGACAACAACCTTTTCATATTGAGACAAATACTGTTGACTATGATATCAATGCAGTTCTCACTTAGCCTGGAAATATAGTGTCCTATCATAGTGATAAAATCTATAATTTTGTTGGTTAGTCTCCCACCTATGATAAGGAGATATACTTCATTGTGTAGGATTGTTGTCAATAGAAGGATTACATTATAGGGAAGGAGACTATTATCCACATTGATCACAAGCCTTTATAATTCTTAAAAATGCAAGGAACGTTATATTAGAATGACTACAATCACAAGTGGTCCACATACCTACAATAATTCCACATGAACATGAAGTATAAGAAGGGAAGAACCAATCACATTGTAAAATGCCTCAGTTGACCTCTAGTTTATGCACTAGCTATGATGCTAAACTCTTCTGGAAATTAAACATCTGGGTTGCCTAGTGTCACATACCCCAATTTTGAGAAAAACAATATTATCTTATTTGATTTTATTTGAGGACAATATATTAAATTTCACGCTAAGTTGTAACTGATGACTCACTAGAGTCAAGGATATTTGGTGTAATTCTAAATATTTTAATTATAAATAAATAAAGGTGGAGAGAACAACTTAGGAGAGCTATTAAAAGAGTGTTTAATGGTCAAATTGGTGGAGGACACTAGATGGAGAGAAATAGACATGTGGCAGCATTACCAAACCTCTTCCAACTGTTGCAGGTGGCAACCTTCCTACATTTGGGGTCATGATTCCCCAAGAAAGTGGAATCAGAGCAAGTAGCTCAATTAATGACAACTGAACCAAAAGACCTATGCAATCTTTATAAAAATTCCCATTTAAGAGAGCTGAGGATGCTCATTCTAGAGAAGTGATCATTTAGGTGAATGTACCTCATAGAAATTCAATGGAAGGGAATTGTGGAAGAGTTTGAGGGGATAACTGCTCGGTGATCTAGTGCAGCTTTTAGGCTGAAAGATCTTACTGCTGAGTGCAGGGTGTTTTACTCTGTCATTGGACTAGTCTACTGTTTGCATGCTCCACCAGTTCTCATCCAAGAAGAGCAAGAATAGGATTGGAGGTCCTGAGGAAGCGTTGTTTGAGTCCTCTCCAGGAGTTTGGTAGGGAGGAACAAAATCATAACGCTGTTGTTGTCTATCCTAATCAGGTTCTACATTATTATGTTTTATTGTGTTAGATAGTTAAATATGAATCTCACTATTAAATGTATGTGAAATATTTAGTTGTAAAATGTTAGAGTTAGTAATGTTTTATATTATTCAAGAAATGAATCTGAAATAGTAATGTGTTAATATGGAAAATATTTCTAATCTATGTTTTTCCACACCTGGAAGGACCAGGACGTACTCCAACACAGATAGAGTATTTACAGTATAAGAAGAAAATGTTAAGAAGCTTAATAGAATAGATGTGGTTCTGCATTTAATAATACCATAGTAAATTATTTCAGTATGTAGGTTATTATTTAAAAAGAACAATAATTTGGTTATCTATGTTTATTTCTTTTACAAGCTTATTTACATAAATATACTGAAAAATAAAGAGCAGTAATCTAGTACAGGTAGAAGGTCTAATATGTTAAGAAAATACCCTAGTAGATAAGATGTTGTGTTTACAAACAATAGATTATTCTTTTTATTTTAAGTTAAGGTATGCTGGAGGATAAACTATGTTATGTTAGATATATATTCCTTTGTGTTTACTTAGTAACTAATTGCATTGTAGTAGAAGAATCACATTCAATCTATATTGTTTATATTCAGTTCAGTAAAAAAATAAACTACTAATGATATAGTTTATTTACTAATAATATGAACTAAACTAAGGCTAACAATTACTATAAACTAGGAAGGGTTATATGAAAAGTATTTAAATTATAAAGATCAAACTAGTTACAAAATCTATGCTTATATTTTCAAATAACTCTAGTAAAACTCTTTCTATCATCTCGGTAGATAAAAGCAAATAGAATATGATAATAACTAATATGAAAATAAATATATATCTATGTAAAGAACTGTTCTATATTTATCAACAAGTTTATACTTGCAAAAGTAAACTACAGGGTTGAAACCCTAAACTAAATATATTGTTTCAAATAAAAACAATTAAGCTATAATCCATTTATTTGGATCATTACATCAATAAAAAATTAAACTATTATAGACTGGTTATAGTCCTTACTACAAATATATGAATAGATATAAATTTAATATATCACAATACACACTTGTAATAATATTAACTTGAAACAAATTTAACAAGTAACGGACCCTATTTAAAATAAATTAAAATAATTATTTAAATAAGGGTTTCATTCAGGAAAACCCTAGCTTGTATTCCTGAGCAAACAAGTAAATATTGCAAATTACTCTATCACTGAGTTACAGTCTTAAAATAACTAACCATATTATATACACAAAATATAATAAACATTAATTTTCTTTATTCATAGTCAGATTGGGGAAAAACCCTAATTTTCACAGAGTCACAAAATAGTATTACTGCAAAATGAGTCCGAGCTCAAAATAAGTCTTTTTAAAAATCATTGTATCACAGTGATAGGCCATAAGGCTAAATTTATTAACTAATTATAAAAACTAGCTTACGGTCGGCACTACTCATTGACTTAGCGAGGGTTTGAAGACATAATAAAACCAACAACACCTTCTAAAAAGAAACTGCATAGCTAATGGCGAATCTAAACAAGCTTCCAAGCTCACGGTTACACCATCGACAACCTCGTTATAAGCAGGGTAAGAACCCATTCTTTGAACCTAGGGCTTACAATTTTGGAGCCACAAACCATCGAACACAACCAACAACATCTTCTTCACTATTTGCAAGAGTGGTCACAAGTTCCTACAGGAGCACGACACTATGTGCTAGTTATGAAACTCTTTCGCTAATGTAAAACACTACTGTGAAAATAAATCTTCTGTGAGTCTTCTAAATTGGAAATAAAACCAATTAATTACCTTAATAAAGAGAATGAACAGTCTAGCGATAAGACTGTCACTAACAGCAAAGTATGCATCCAAATATTCGAACCCTACGATGATGGAAGCACAACCAACATCAAGAAAATATTAGCTCCTCACCTCAATGACAGGCCATGGGGAAACAAGATGGAGCTATGGATAGGATGCAAGAAAGTGCAAAGAAAAACCAATAAACTCTCATAGAATAAAAACCCACAGTAAGGAGTTTGGAAAAAATACCAAGCACCGAAGACTACAGCAACATTAACCCAAGACTCGGAGCAAACTGGATTAGGAAGGAGCTCACGACCACCATGCAAATCTTGCAGAGCATCCTGAATGCCAGTGTGAACTACGGAGTGAAAATGATAAAGGGTTAGGGTTGCAATGGTCTTATATCTCCAATTCATGGATAGGAGATTACCACGTGCCCTACAATAAATCAAACCATGCATGGGTCAATTGTAATAGTTCGCATGTGTTTCAATCATCCCAATTATTTACATAATGATTTATTATCAAACTTTTCATAAGCTATGATGTATGCATATATAAATATCCCATAGTTAATCATATATCAATTTATCATAATGTTGATAGCTTGATATTGGCATTTGGGTAAAACAATGATTTCTCAACATTGACCCTAGTAAAATATGGTAACCATTTGATGTATGGAAAATTACAAAGTTGATTTGTTTTGAACCTTGAAACTAACTATAGATTTATATGCTTGTAAACAGTTTTGATTATGCATGTTTATAACCCTCAAAAAAAAAAACAACAACTCGAATGGTGATGAATTATATAGTGGGATAGCATAGTAAAAGAGTATAATCATGAATTCTTTTACAAGTTAAACTTTGGCTTAGACTGGCATAGACACTAGTTGCTTTTCAATTTATCTAATTCTAGTAATTTACCATGAATATTTATTTGGTAATATAGTTTTGTGATTATGCAAGATAACTTGTACTTAGCAGAGGGTAGAAATTTGTTCATAGTAGAGAGATCTACCATAATAGACACTATAGGCATTAACTTAATGTAAAAAAGGCATTATGGTAGTAATAAGAATTACAATGGAATAACCTTACTCAATTCCATAATCATTGGAACAACATTGATTGACTTAGATATAGGAAGTAAGGCAAACAGTTTTCCATGTGAAAGGATGCAGTTGATTTTACACTAATCAAGCTTAGAAAATCAAGATGTTTTACGGGCAATAAGTTTCCCTACACAATGTAAATATCGATCAATTTGGTACTTAGGTAAATAATACAATAATGTATATGATACAATAGTACATGCAGTATGACATTGACGAGGAATCTAATAACCTATTAGTGAGCAACTGATTTGTACATATGAGTAATAGGTTGATACTTACCATAACTAGTAAGTTAAAAATGAAATTTAATTTATTCTATTGATAATATTTACTATCAGTATTGATAGAATCTCTTGCATGAATAAAAACCAATAGTACAATAAGTATGACATTTTCAAGATAAGCATGTTAAAATAGAAATTAATATGCGACAAAGAATATGAGCTTAGAGTTCACAGTAAGTACCGTTGGTGTTGCTAAGTTTGATAAAGAAAGGAACTCATTTATTTGAACTTTGTTTATAAGAAAAACTAGAGAAAATAAACTAGTTTACCTCATTGTAGTTGCTTGGAATTTATCAGCTTATTTTACTAAGCATATTAATTACAAATACATACACTTCTTGATACTTTATGAATTTAAAACGTCTACTTGTTTGATCATACCTATAAACCTGTAAGAACCAGTAATCTTTCTACATTAGCATAAATGTTAAGTAATCCCAGGATTCAAAGTTAGATTCCACCTACTTTCCATAAAGAAGAATCATTAGTAAACTAAAAGACAACAGTATGCAAGCAAATCTTATTTATGTTATGAAAAGGAAACTGCTTATTTAACATAGTTTGAAAATGTGTAATACTAATCGTTGGACTGTTTCATTTTACTCTAACCCTTAGCTATTAGTAAACCGCAGATTCATCATTTTATGTTATCTCAAAATTTTAATTTTTTGTGAAAATTTGGGGTTTTGACATGTGGTATCAGAGCACAAGGTTCAAACACTAGGCCTTGATGAAGCCCAACTAGCTTTTATGAAACAATGATTTTGAATTATTTTGCTGATGTATTTTCTTTTAAATGTTATTCAACAAAGAAATTGTTCCTAAAGTTTAACAAACAGGTATGGAAAGGCTGGAGGAATATGCAAAGGAATAATATCCATTTACTGAACTAGAAAACTTACCAAGAGATCCTATACTAGAAGATCTAACCACCACTTCCTCAGAACTATTACAAATAGTAAAAGACCTAAAATATGAAATGGAAGCTATAAAACAAGAGAATGAAAGGATTCTGAGGGCTCATGAGGAGATGAATCAGATCCTAACAGAAAGGTTTCAAACTGAGGGTAGGGGTAGAAGAACTAAATCAGAAGATAGAAGTCATCAACATAAGTTTAAAAAAATTAAACATACTAAAAATGAAAGCAGTTCATCTTCAGAGGTGTTTGGTGAACAACGAAATTTCCATTCTACTAGTGATAGTAGTGATGACAACCATTACAGTAAAAAGTGAAAATACAAACCTTATGAGGGAATTTCTAGGGAATTCAAAAACATAAAACCACCAACATTCAATGGAGATACTGAGAAGGAGGACGGAGCGGAATCCTAGTTATCTAGGTTGAAGAAGTACTTCTAGATATATAACTATTATAACCAATTAAAGGCTAGAATGGCTATCTGCAATCTTTCAGGAAAGGCTGACATTTGGTGGCAAGACTTGAAGAGAGTGAAGTGAGTAAAAGAGAAGAATGTAAATTGGAGTACCTTCAAGAGGCACTTTAAAAAAAAAGATTATGTCTAAGCAATACTATGGAGAGAGAGCAAAAAAATTTTATGGGCTTAAATTAGGATCAATGACTATGAAATATCTAAACAACACGTTTTTAAGTCTGCTTAGGTATGTGCCATACCTTGTAGATGAAAAATAAAAGGTACAATGATTCCTCAGTTGTCTACCTTATCATATTAAGGACAGGATTGAGTATGACAATCCAAAGACTTTGGAAGAAGCCATGAGAAAATCTAACTTCAATTATGAACACAAACGGAAGAAGGAAAGCATGGCCAACTGGAAGGCCAAGAAGAACAATAATCATTATGATCAAAAAAAGAAAGAATTTGTGCCCAATAGAAATTCTAAGAATAATAAGGCCAGAAATTTTCCTAACAAGAATTTGCAAGGAAATAAGAATAATTCACCAAGCAATCAGAATAATTCCAAGGGTAAAGAATTTGCTAATAACCATGGTAATTACACCAAGAACTTTGAACGCAAAGAACCTATAGAGTGTTGGGAGTTTAATGGCCCACCCTATGCCTCAGGCTATCCTAATCAGAAAAAGGCTGTCAGTAATATTCATACCATATAAGAGGAGATGACTGTTGGAGAATTAGCAAGGACTATGCTTAGAATCAATGTAGCCTTGGAGAAACGACAAACAAAATATCAAAATTTAATGGTGGAAGTAGAAGGTATGTTAAACCAAAACCCTATAACTATTTTAATTGATATGGGAGCTCGTCTCAGTTATATTTCACCTAAAATGGTAGAAAAATGTAAGTTACCTGTTGAAAAATTTAAAAATTCTTGGTTGGTTCAGTTAGCCACTTGTGCTAAAACGAAGGTAACTTGTTTTGTAAAATAATGTGCAGTAGTTATGGATCATTTTGAAACTATTGTAGAGCTTAATGTGTTACCTCTTGTTTCTTATGATATACTCATTGGTATAGATTGGTTAGAACAACATAGAATAATTTTAAATTGTTATGATAAAACCCTTACGTGTTTAAACAGTGATAGAAAACCAGTAAGTGTAAAAGGAATCCGTAGAAAAACCACCATAAGGTAGATTTCTGGTTTGTAGCTTAAGAGAGATGTTAAGAAGGGTTGTAAAGCTTATGCAGTAACAATGACTCATGAGGAGATTCTAAATAAGATAGATAAATTAAAATTGGAAGACATAGCAGTCCTAAGAGAATATGTTGATGTATTTCCGGAAGAAATTCCATGACTACCTCCAAAAAGGGAACTGGATTTTTCCATTGAACTGGTACCTGGTGCAGTACCTATCTCAAAGGCCCCTTATCGAATTAAAATAATTTAATTTAATGAATTAAAGTCACAATTAAAAGAACTTATTGATAAAAAGTATATTCCACCTAGTGTGTCCCCCTGGGGGGCACCTATCATCTTCATTAAGAAAAAGGACGAAACCATGCGACTTTGCATAGATTACCATCAGTTGAATAAGATGACCACTATAAATCGATACCTATTGCCCCACATAGATGATCTGTTTGATCAACTACATGGAGCCACAATGTTTTTGAAAATAGATTTAAGGTCTAGATATCATCAAGTTAGGATTAAAGATGAAGACATATTTAAAACAACTTTTAGAACTCGATATGGCCATTACAAGTTTGTCATCATGCCATTCGGGATTACTAATGTGCCAACTATTTTTATGTGTTTAATGAACAACATTATGCATAAGTATGTAGATAAGTTTGTAGTCATGTTCATCGACGATATATTAATCTATTCAAAAACTGAAAAAGAACATAAAGAACATTTAAAAATTGTTTTGCAAGAGTTACGAGATCATCAAATCTTTGCAAAGTTTAGTAAATGTGATTTCTTCAAAGATAAGATTCAGTACTTAGGTCATGTGGTGACTAAAGAAGGGATTTTGGTGGATCCCAAAAATATAAAGGTCATCGAAGATTGGTCAGTTCCTAAGGATGCAACTGATGTTCGATCCTTCATGGGAATTATCGGTTATTACTGGAGGTTCATTGAGGGTTTTTTGAGAATCGCAAATCCAATAACTTCTTTGTAGAAGAAAGGAAAGAAATTTGATTGGAACCAGAAATGAGAGGAAAGCTTTAAAAAGTTAAAAACTTTATTAACTAGCACACCTATTTTAAGAATAACTTATCCAAATAAAGAATTTGTAGTATGCATTGATGCCTGCAATGATAGTTTAGGCAGTGTCCTGACTCAACAAGGACATGTTATTACCTATGAGTCTCGAAAATTAAAAATTCATGAAAATAATTATGCAACTTATGATCTGGAATTAGCTGTTGTTATACATGATCTAAAGATGTGGTGTCATCACCTAATTGGTAAAAAAATTATTTTAATGACTGATAATAAAGGACTAAAGTATCTGTTAGATCAGCCTAATCTAAATGCTAGACAAGCTAGGTGGCTAGCTTTTCTAAGTGAGTATGAGTTCAAAATTCAGCACATTAAAGGTAAAGAAAATAAAGTTACTAATGCATTAAGTAGGAATGTAAGGCTGAATTACACAGCAGTTATCAACACTTATACAATAGATCTGGATGAACAGCTTAAAGCAGGCATAGAACAAGATGAAATTTACCAAAATTTACAAGCTAAAGCGAAAGAAAATCCAACAGAAAACTTAAGTAAAGGGTATAGTTTGAATGCAAAAAAAAATTTACTATATAAAGACAGAATGTATGTACCTAACATAACTCAAGTGAAGTTGTTAATTTTGGATGAAATTCATAAAAATCCATACTCAGGTGTTCTAGGCTATCAAAAGACTATAACTATGTTAAGAAAATAATACTTTTGGCCAAATATGAATACTGAATTAGCAGAGTATATTGCTAGGTGTTTTGAATGTCAACAGGTGAAAATTGAACATCAACACCCAGCTAGATTACTTCATCGATTACCCATTCCTAGCTGGAAATGGAAGATAATCAGTCTCGATTTTGCTACCATACTTCCTAGAAATCAGAATCTAAATGATTCTCTCACGGTATTGGTCGATAAGTTAAGTAAAGCAGCTCACTTTATACCTATTAAAACTACATATAAAGCTGCAAACATAGTTGATATCTTTCTAAAACAGATTTTCCAATTGCATGGAATAACGAAAGTTATAATCTCAAATAGAGATCCTAACTTTATAGGTAACTTTTGGAAATCTTTGTTTAAAGTATTAAACACTACATTAAATTTTAGTATTTTTTTCCATCCTCAAACATATGGACAAACTGAAAGAGTAAACCAAGTACTGGAAGATTTATTAAGAATGTATGTGAAAGACCAGCCAAGCAAATGGGAGGATTATTTGCATCTGGTATAATTTGCTTATAATAATAATTATCATGCATCAGCTAGATTTAGTCCTTTCAAAATTTTGTATGGAATGAAATGCAATACTCCTATCTCTTGGAGTAATCCGGTGGATATATTAGTATTAGGACCTAAAATGTCAAAGGAAATGGAAGAAATTGTAAAGCAGGTACAAGGTAATCTGAAAGTTGCACAGGATCAACAAAAAAGTCAAGTAGACCTTAAAAAAACACCAAAAGAGTTTCAGGTAGGTGAACATGTGTTCATGAAGGTGAGGCCCAAAAAGAGATCTCTAAGATTGGGAAGTTCTACAAAACTAGCTTACTCTGGTCCATTTGAAATATTGTCCAGGATTGGACAAGTAGCTTATCAATTAGCATTACCACCAAATTTAAGAGTACATAATGTTTTCCACATTTCTGTATTAAAGAAATATGTTCATGATGCTACTCATGTTGTTAACTGAAATGATGTACAGGTGGAACTAGAAGGATATTTTTTGGTGGAACCGGACTGTATCCTCAGGCGGAGGGAGATCACACTTTGGAACCGCACCATTGGACAGGTGAAGGTGCAATGGAAGCACCTTAGTCTAGAGGAATGCACCTGAGAATTGGAAAGTAATATGTGAGATGCATATCCAATTCTGTTCCATGGGAATTCTAAGGATGAAGAATAAATAACATCGAGGATGTTGTTATGTTCTAAGGGGGTTTGTATGTCACATGCGCCAATTTTACAAAAACCAATATTATCTTATTTGATTTTATTTGAGGACAATATATTAAATTTTATGCTAAGTTGTAACTAATGACTCAGGAGAGGCAAGGATATTTGATGTAATTCTGAATATTTTAATTATAAATAAATAAAGGTGGAGACAACAACTTAGGAGAGCTGTTAAAAGAGTTTTTACTAGTCAAATTGGTGGAGAAGACTGGGTGGAGAGCAAATAGACATGTGGCAACATTGTTAAACCTCTTCCAGCTGTTGCAGGTGGCAACCTCCCTACATTTGGGGTCATGATTCCCCAAGAAAGTGGAATCAGAGCAGGTGGCTCGATTAATGACAAATGACCCAAAAGACCTAGGCAATCTTTATAAAAATTGCAATTGAAGAGAGCTGAGGCTGCTCATTATAGAGAAGTGATAATTCAGGTGAATGTACTTCATAGAAATTCAATGGAAGGGAATTGTGGGAGAGTTTGAGGGGATAGATTCTGAGTGATCTAGTGCATCTTTTATGCTGAAAGATCTTACTGCTTAGTGGAGGGTGTTTTACTGAGTAATTGGACTAGTCTACTATTTGCATGCTCCACCAGTTCTCAGCCAAGAAGACCAGGAACAGACTCAGGGGTCCTGAGGAAGCATTTTTTGAGCGCTATCCAAGAGTTTGGTAGGGAGTAACGACCTCCTAACATTGTTGTTGTGTATCCTAATCAAAGTTCTACATTATTTTGTTTTATTGTGATAGATAGTTAAATCTGAATCTGACTGTTGAATGTATGTGAGATATTTAGTTGTAAAATGTTAGAGTTAGTAATGTTTTAGATTATTCAAGAAATGAATCTGAAGTAGTAATGTGTTAAGATCGAAAATAATTCTAATCCATGTTTTTCCACACCTGGAAGGACCAGGCCGTACTCCAGCACAGATAGAGTATTTACAGTACATGAAGAAAATGTTAAGAGGCTGAATAGAATAGATGTGGTTCTGCATTTAATAATAGCAGAGTAATTTATTCCAGTATGTAGGTTATTATTGAAAAGAACAATAATCTGGTTATCTATGTTTATTGTTTTTACAAGCTTATTTATGTAAATCTACTCAAAAAGAAAGAGTAGTAATCTAGTACAGGTAGAAGGATTAATATGTTAATAAATTACACTAGTAGATAAGATGTTGTGTTTATAGACAGTAGATTATTCTTTTTATTTTAAGTTAAAGTATGCTGGAGGATGAACTGTGTTATGTTAGATATATATTCCTTTGTGTTTTCTTAGTAACTAATTGCAATGCAGTAGAAGAATCACAGTCAATCTATATTGTTTATATTCAGTTCAGTTAAAAAATAAACTAATAATCATATAGTTTATTTAGTAATAATATCAACTAAACTAAGGCTAACAATTACTATAAACTAAGAAGGTTTATATGAAAAGTATTTAAATTATAAAGAACAAACTAGTTACATTATCTATGCTTATGTTTTCAAATAACTCTAATAAAATTCTTTCTATCATCTCGGTAGATAAAAACAAATAGAATATGATAATAACTAATATTAAAATAAATATCCATCTATGTAAAGTACTGTTCTATAATTATCAATAGGTTTATACCTGCAAAAGTAAACTACAGGGTCGAAAACCCTAAACTAAATATATTGTTTCAAATAAAAACAATTAAGCTATAATCCATTTATTTTGATCATTACATCAATAAACAATTAAACTATTATAAACTGGTTATAATCCTTACTGCAAATATATGAATATATATAAATTTAAGATATCACAACACACACTTGTAACGATATTAACTAGAAACAAATTTTGCAAGTAACAGAACCTATTTAAAATAAATTAAAAGAATTATTTAAATAAGGGTTTCATTTAGGAAAACCCTAGCTCATATTCATGAGAAAACAAGTAAATATTACAAATTACTCTATGACTTAGTTACAGTCTTAAAATAAATAACCATATTATATACGCAAAATATAATAAACAATATTTTTCTTTATTCACAGTCAGATTGGGGAAAAACCTTAATTTTCACAGAGTCACAAAACATTATTACTGCAAAATGAGTCCGAGCTCAAAAGAATCCTTTTTAAAAATCATTGTATCGTAGTGACAGGCCATAAGGCTAAATTTCTTAACTAATTACAGCACCAAGCTTACGGCCGGGACTACCCATCGACTTAGCGAGGGTTTGAAGAAATAATAGAACCAACAAAAACTTTTAAAAATAAACTACATAGCTAATGGTGAGGCTGGACAAGCTTCCAAGCTTAGGGTTACACCATCAACAACCCTATTACAAGCAGGGTAAGAACCCGTTCGTTGAACCCAGGGCTTACCAGTTTGGAGCCAGGAACCCTTGAAGATAGCCAACAACATCTTATTCACTATTTGCAAGAGTGTTCACAAGTTCCTTCAAGAGCATGACATTGCGTGTTAGTTATGAAACTCATTCGTTAATGTAAAACCCTACTATAAAAATAAATCTTCTGTGAGTCTTCTAAAATGGAAAGAAAACCAAGTAATTACCTTAATAAATAGAACCAACAAGCTAGCGACAAGACTATCACTAACCGCAAAGTATGCATCCAAATCTCCAAGCCATGCAATGATGGCGAAGCACAACAAACAGCAAGAAAATCCTAGCTCCTCACCGCAATGACACGCCACAGGGAAAAAATATGGAGCTACGTTCAAGACGCAATCAAGTGCAAAGAAAAACCAATAAAATATCATAGAATAAAAACCCACACTAAGGTGTTTGGAAACAAGACCGAGCACCAAAGACTACAACAACATTAACCCAAGACTCGAAGCAAACTGGATTAAGAAGGAGCTCACGGCCACCATGAAAATCTTGCAGAGCAGCATGAACTCTGGAGGGAAAATGATAAAGGGTTAGGGTTGCAATGGTCTTATATCTCCAATTCATGGATGGGAGATGACCATGTGCCCTCCAATAAATCAAACCATGCATGGGTCAATTTCAATAGTTCATCTACGTTTCAATAATCCCAATTATTTACACAATGATTTATTATCAAACTTTGCACAAGCTATGATGTATGCATATACAAATATCCCATTGTTAATCATATATCAATTTATCGTAATGTTGATAGATCAATATTGGCGTTTGGGTAAAACAATGATTTCTCAACATTGGCCCTAGTAAAATATGGTAACCATTTGATGTATGGAAAAGTCCAAAGTTGATTTGTTTCAAACCTTGAAACTAACTATAGATTTGTATGCTTGTAAATAGTGTTGATTATGCATGCTTATAACCCTTAAAAAAAAAACAACAACAACAACTCGAATGGTGATAAAGTATAGATTGGGATAGCAGAGTAAAAGAGTATAATCATCAATTATTTTACAAGTTCAACTTTGGTTTAGACTAGCATAGACACTAGTCGCTTTTCAATTTATCTAATGCTAGTAATTTACCATGATTATTTATTTGGTAAGATAGTTTTGTGATTATGCAAGATAACTTGTACATAGCATAGGGTATAAATTTGTTCATAGTAGAGAGATCTACCATAATAGCCACTATAGGCATTAATTTAATGTAAGAAAGGCGTTATGGTAGTAATAAGAATTACAATGGAATAACCTTACTCAAGTCCATAATCATTGGAACAACATTGATTGACTTAGATATAGGAAGTAAGGAAAACATTTTTCCATGTGAAACGATGCAGTTGATTTTACACTAATCAAGCTTATAAAATCAAGAAGTTTTACACGCAATAAATTTCCCTACAGAATGTAAATATCGATCAATTTTGTACTTAGGTAAATAATACAATAATTGTGATGTACCTGTGATATCTCGATGCCATTATGTGTAAAGGAGGGGGTAATTTTTTCTTTTTGTTTCATTGTTACTACAAAACATGTTAGTGACATATCTTGGATGGTATTTTAAATGAAGCATGTCCAATCAAAAATCAATAAAGACTAGACTATATGTAGGGTAAAACAATCATCTGTCAATTTATATCCATTTATTAGATTTTATGTTGATAACATAAAGTAACTTACATACTATGCCTTCTAGTATTAACCAGATTTCGTATTTTCCTTCAGTGGTGGGATACTTAGGTGTAGCATCTAACCTGTCTCTGGATATCATACTGACGTGTTATTTTAATCAAATTTGCATCTGCATTAACCTTCGACTAACGATTTGGATATCACACCCCCAAAGATAGCAAGCTTAAATTTTCTTCAAGGAAATTAATAAACTATGTTAATGATCCAGTTGTACCTTCAAACTTGTTAGTTACACATATTTTTACCAGAAATCCAAAGCAATGGTAGTGTCTTTTATGATTTTCCCTTATATTGTACTTTCCAAATGGAGGATTCATCTTCACTTAAGCTTAATATGGAATATTTAAATAATAACATAAGAGCTTGTGATCTGGTTGCATTCATGCCTTATCTGACTAATTTTTTCCTCAAAGAAGCATTACTCATAGGAATCTTCCAACTAACATTTTGGATTACATACCACAACTCGTTAATCACATTTTTAGGTTATGAGGAATCTTTGACTAACCAAGAGTCTTTTAAGTAGTAAAGCTCGTTCTTTCAAACATTGGGTATTTATTCTTAAAATTTGTTTGTCCTCCTCATGCCTAGTAGGAGATCTACCATCTTAAATCTGTTGAAAGGAATATTCATTTCTGACCCTTGGACATAAGAGACATACTTTCATTCTTAATCATAACAATCATAAAACATCTGACAACTTTCCATCAACAATATACTAGTCATCTTAATACATTACCATTTATACTTTAAGATGCGTGGTTCATGAGTATTTTAACTTCTAGGGTACTTTTGCATATGTCCTAGTGTGCAGACAAAAGTAACTAATGTAACCGTACATTCTTCGATTACCAATGTCCAAATTAATCAATTTAATATGCAATGTGAGAAGTACACGAGCAATAAAATAAAAAGAAGACATTTAAACACAGATAAGACAGACTCCAATATACGTTGTTCACCCCTCCCTGGGGTTACGTCCACCAAACCTACTAATCTTTTATTAGTTACCTTTCAAAAGGATTACAATCTGTAGTACACTAGCCTTGATGCCAGGCTTTTCCCTTTGCATAATAAAATTAAATTAACTCTAAACATTTTCCAGTAAATCTTGCATGCATATAGTGACTGAAACAATTCACACGGGTTAAGGCTCAAACCATGAGATCCACTATGGTCAAGGTCTTACTTTTTACTACCAGTCGCACTTACACTTATGATTTGTTAACTCTAGTTTTTCAAAATTAAAAGCGTAAAATGCTATAAGGAAAACATAAAGAGATACCTTAGAATCCTCTAACTGAGGCAGGAATTCGAGGGTTAACACCTTAAATCCACCACTATTTTCTCTCCTATCCAAACCACATTCAAATTAAATGGTATTGATGCCGAACATAATTAATAGATTTAGTCCTATGGGGTACCAGCAGAGGTTTATCAACACCATATGTAAAAATATGGCTACAAACTGATTACAATCATGATTATGTTTTTGCCATTGTAATTCTATACTTTCAGATCTCACATCCATAATGTTTGTCAATACACAATGGAGAGATCAACATATCTCCAATCCCATGGCAAGGAATAGATCGACTAACTCAGATCTATAATAAATATCAAGGGCAGAGAAAGAATCTAACAATTCCTCATACCCAGAACCCCAAAAACAAAACGTAATCAGCATCATTGCATTCACAACATTTCAAATGTGAAATCGAACTCAGATCCACAATAAAAACAATCAATCATAGTCCATATTCTGCATTCACAGTATTTTAGATGTAGAATAACAACAAAAGAAATAAAATCGGAAACCTCCGATCCCATTACCCAGAAATAGATCGACCTTTGTCATATCTTTAGCGTTCAGATCTTGAGATCTGATGAAATGATTTTTCCCTCTTATTGGGTCCCTCGAGTCTAGGATTTTAATGTTCCAAAGAGAAAAATAAACATTAATGCTCAGATCTAAATCTCCAGGCGATGCCCCAATTATAGAGAATTCCAGAAACAGTCACATGCATATGATTATCGACCCTTATCTTATCCTCGATGTGATCAAAGCTCCCCAAATCACAGTTCCATTTGAACACGTTGAACTGCTATGAAAATACCCTTACGGCCCATTCATTCATCGGAGGCATGGCACCGTATCCTCATTCCGCAATCCTACCACCGTTCCTCCATACGATTGAGAAAATACTCGCCCCCTTCTCTCTACACATGGTCTGTTCAAGAGAACAAGAAACATTCGTCGCGAGTAGGGATCGCAGAGGCAGTACTGCTACACAAAGTTAAGAGAGAGCGTCCCTTTCCTTCGCCTCCTATTCCTTTAACTACTTTCGCAGCCCAAGATATTCTCCTTAATCGGAGCTGAAAAAGAAGACGTAATGCCACGTGGAGACCATGCCTAAACATTCTCCTTCATTGGGATCTGTTTTTTCTCCTTTTCCTTCTTTGGGTTCTTTTTCCTTTTTGCCCCTTTTCATTTTTCCCAACTTACTACACGTTTCCTTTTGGAGAGAATCCTGGCTCATTTTTTTCCTAGCCTCGTTTACGGTTTCATTGACTATTAGTATACAGGTTCTTAACCCCTTTTTTTTATTGTTACTAGTCGTAATATATACCAAGAGGCTTATTTGTAAATTAGCCATTAATCATACTTTTGAACCTGCTCACAACTTAAACCACGAAACGTTGGAGCAAAAGCAAAAGGGCTATGCGAGATTGATGATAGAATGAACCTACAAGAATTACATCTATCATACATTATAGAGTGATACACTTGCTAGATTATTTAATTGTTATCTATTATTGATCTAAGATTCCATATGATTGTTCTTTTTCTTACAACCTTATTGATCTAGACTTTTCTTTTCTTTTAAGAAAGATAAAGGGTTCTCTAAACTATTATAATATATATAACACATCTACATGCCACCCCTGCCAATGCAGGGAATCTCCCCATAAACTCTTTACCCTATAATCCGTATAATATTCCAGGTACATTACAAATGTTCCCAATATTAAATCGAGGTGTCGTGATGACACCCTCTTATTTTCAATTTGAGGTGACTATATCACATAGTTCCTCAATAATTAGTTCTTTAGGATCTTTTAGTTTTTTTCGAAAAGTCCTTGACCCTTTGTCGAGGTATCGTGGATAACATTATTTAAATTCAATTAAATAGTCTATGGTATTTTCTTTAATTGGGATAATACGGCAAGCAATCAGAATTCTATAGGATACCATAGTCTTAAACATCCCTCATAATCATTTGTCCTCATGGGTTTACTTGGCCCCTCACTAAGTTGTGTCATTACCTTTTGTCTCCTAACTTTTTCAACTTAGGAAGTTAACATGAATAAGCTACATGATTTTGCTTCTGGTGGGGCCTTGTCCTTGAGCTCCTCACCAGAAGAAGGTACAATGTACATATGTAATCATAATAAATTAACGCTACATAGCAGGGACATTACATCCTTCCCCCCTTAAGTTAACACCGTCCTCGCTGTTCCAACATTTTCTTTGACCAGATTACCTTCTTCACAGTCGTCATCTCTTCTTCTTTTCACCTCATTGTTGTGAACCCTGGACATCTTTCGGTACTGCCTCAAGTCCGCATTGTTCAAGCCCTGTAACTCTCTGCATCAAGCTTGGGTTTAGCCCAATTTTCTTCAGCATCTCATGTTCAGTATTATAATTAAACTTAGAAAATAAAACATAGATCCTTTTTGCATTGCGACATAAATATGCATGTCTACCAATATCAACATTTGAAAATGATATGCAACTCAAAAATCCAACACTATACAATATCCATAATCCACAGTGGTTCCAACATATCTGCCAATTCTATTTGTCAATAAATGAACATATTACCTCATATGTACAAGTTTACCTGTATTGCACATACCTTTTCCCTTTTCTTTGGATGTCCTCCATCCCAGCACACCAAGTGCTAACAGTACTCCAAGTACCAATTCAATCCACCCAACACAAGGACAATACCCTTCCTTAGGTGTATCTCCTTTTTGTTCTATTCAGGGTGCTTCACCAAGCTGAGGCACCTCTGTTCTCGCACACCCCACAGCACCTAGAGGTTATTCTCTTCACAGAGTCCCCCCACTCATGTGACAGTCCTCTGATGTGTGCGGAACGAGTCTTTAACCAAAATGTCTTACATCTAGGCGTCCCTAGAATGCATAGTGGTCCCTCGCTAGCCCGGGGGAAAAGAAGGTAGCTTTCAACCACTACCCCCATCACCACTTCCTTGTGGTGACAACTTTATGCACATGAGATATTTCTCATATCTTCATAACTCTTTACAGTTTTGGAGCTTTAGCACTCCTCTGGGCCACAATTTCCCATTCCTGCAATCAATCCATAGGTGGTCAATTTCATCAAAAAAAAAAAATTTAGCATACGTGATGTCTTACATATTTTCTCATTCATGAGATAAGAACCTTTTCAATTTATTTTTAATACCAAAATTTACAAGAAGGCATCCACAAGAAGCCACTTGCCGCTTTCAATTTCTTATATCAACAAAATTTGCAAGAAACCAAATGATTGACTCAATGTTGGAAATTTATAGTTCTGAAAAAAAATGGGTATAACCTTTTAGGAATAATGAAGCTATCATATGTGGTCCTGATTGATCAAAGAAGTGCATAAATTGAAAAATATGCTTCTTATACCAATGAATCTATACTGTAACTGAATAGCAATTAACAAGTGCCTCACCATAGCTGGATCCTCTAGCAGTGTCCTGCATGATTTTGATGTACATGTTTAAAGCTATAATTCATTTAGCAAAGTAGTACTGTCACTTGTCATCTATCATGCATATTTCACAATTTTTAAGCCACACAAAACAAATTGGACTGCAATTGTACTTTAAGATGATTTTGGTAATTTTCAGAAAATGAACCTAATTCTGAACAATCCCCCAACTGTCAATTTAATGCATAACTTGAACAACTACAGATCCAAGTCTCGAACATGCAATTTTTTAGAAATTGTTGGAAATGTTTGGTGATATTTTAAAGAACATTTTTGCAGGATAACTCAAGATCATTCATGGTGTTTTCCACAAAATGATTAACAAAGTTCTTAATAGATTTCTATGCAATGTTCCAAAATACCCATCACTTTAATTATGCCAAGTTATTATATCTCTGAAGTAACCTTGATTCCACAAAAAATACTTCTGTTAGTTACTATTTTCCCTAACCTTTTGCAATTCTATTAAAAACAATTTACTCTTAAGTAGAAATCCATGCAGTGTGAACAAGTTTGAAAAAGCATGTTAACTATTTTCCTATTCAAAAGGATTAAATGCTGCAACCAAAGAGGCTTCTGTTAGTATCACAATCTATACTCCATAACAGAAAGTCTGTTATGAAAAGGGTATGTAACTTAGTGGTAGAGTGTGCTTACCAGTCATGGGTTTGATTCCTGGCCTGTCCAAGTTTTAACAGCCTTCGTAGTATAATTTTCTAATTATACCTGTATAGATGAAGGAAAAGAAGGTAGATTTTCATAGTATTTTATTCCTTTAATGATTTGAGTCCATGGATACAACACCTTTCAAAACAAATGTACTCAATGATACATGTGCAGAAGCTAAACTAATACATATGTGGAGTGTAAAATATGTTTAAGGTATTATAGTCACAATGAACTAATGCAGTGTCAGAAAGCCTTGTGGATGTAAATTAATCGAACAACTGCTCACCTGTAATGCGTAACCAACCCCCCTTTTTTTTAGAAAACGTTGTCGTCGTTACATCTTTTCCTTCTCGTTTGATCTACATGGATTAATATCCAGACAAACAATTGACAAGGACAGTCGAATAGAGAACGTTTCCATTCTCAAAGACCCTATTCACCATTAAACAATGTAGGAACAAAAATCAAGTACGGTTAGTTCTTCAACACTCAACAAACTCCTACAACAGAAAAAGATCTTACCACACAAGGGGAGCAATTCAGGAAAAAATTTCTTCGATGATAGGACTTCTGGAAATGAGCATGGAAAATGTCAACAGTCTTGAATATTTGATATATTCAAACCTAGACGAGCAAAAGGATGGATATCTCACTAAAACATAGGCCCGAAATAGGATACAAAAATAGTTCATTGAGGCTTCACGTTACTCTTAAATACTGTTCATGAAAAGATTCATCAACATTCATGTTTCTCCTGTGATTATAAAGAAGGGGAAATATATCTATCCATAAATTAAAAATAGAAGATTTTGGTTGAAAGCAAATTTGAGTCACAAAACATTACTTCCAGACACATGATCGGTGGCTACCAGACAATCAATGTTAATATTTGAGAACATAACAAAATCAATATACAGATTTTGTTCAATATCAACACTTAAAAAAAAACTAAACTATTACCCGCACAGTCCTCACCAGAAAATTCAGCAGGCACCCATATGACGGCCACAAAAGTTTACCTTTCTGTGAACTGTTCTGCAAAAGACGAACTTAGGAGAGAGTACGAAATGACCTCGAGAGAGTACGAACTGCCACAATTTTGTTCCGATGTAATCCTGCAAAACTATCTTGTTAGCCCATTCTTAGGCTCCAGCGTTGTAGCTGGCCCTGATACCATATGTGATGTACCTGTGATATCTCGATGCCATTATGTGTAAAGGAGGGGGTAATTTTTTCTTTTTGTTTCACTGTTACTACAAAACATGTTATTGACATATCTTGCATGGTATTTAAAATGAAGCATGTCCAAACAAAAATCAATAAAGACTAGACTACATGTAGGGTAAAACAATCATCTGTCAATTTATATCCATTTACTAGATTTTATGTTGATAACATAAAGTAACTTGCATATTATGCCTTCTAGTATTAACCATATTTCGTATTTTCCTTCAGTGATGGGATACTCAGGTGTAGCATCTAACCTGTCTCTGGATATCATACTGCCATGTTCTTTTAATCACATTTGCATCTGCATTAACCTTTGACTAACGATTTGGATATCACACCCCCAAAGATAACAAGATTAAATTTTCTTCAGGGAAATTAATAAACTATGTTAATGATCCAGTTGTACCTTCAAACTTGTTAGTTACACATATTTTTACCAGGAATCCAAAGCAATGGTAGTAACCACTTATACTATGAAACAAGAACTCGACACAGTTCTCGTTTTTCTCTCTCCTAATTTTAGTAGCTGTTTTTACCCCCGTTTCAAAAATGGTTGATGCAAGTATCACACATTTTCATTTTCAGACATTTTTTGGGGCCTTTGAATTATCTTTGTTGTAAAATATTTGTAATTTCTATTTTCAAGTGTGTTTTTTTAAATTTAACAAAATAACATACATTTTTAAGCAATTTATAATGAAAAACATATACATTTTATGATTTTTTCTATAAAATAAGACATTTTTATGTACAAAATAAG
>LPNX010894487.1:46239-77183 GCA_001517045.1 Pseudotsuga menziesii
TTTTCTATGTCTGCAAGATCCCCAAAGTGCTCCTTTCCAAACACCCCTCCTAACAGGGGTTGGGGCTCTTTTGACATCTTTGCCACAAGTGTTTCACTAAACTCTCCTTTCTTCAAACCAACTTCTTGCAGTTCATCTGGAAGAACTTGAATAGCCTTAATTCTTTGTTTTATGTAATTGCATTGGAGTGGATCATTATCAATCGATATGCAACTTCTTCCTTTATGTAAGGAGCATGCTATTGTTGTACCTAATCACCAAAACAGATATCGCCCAACAGAATTTCGCCGAGTCTGTCATAATGGCTTTTACATTTGAAGTCAGTACAATTGAAATGTTACAGAGAATTTATCACGGAATGAAGTAGGGGAAACAAAAATTTCATTCTGATCAAACGCAAGTTAGAAGAGCAGTCAACTGAATGATTTCTTGTCTTGTCTCCACCGCTTGGGCACCAAAGGGCGGCCCTTTGGCACCCAAGAGGGGTGCCCGGGACCTTCGAGTGTTTCCTGACTGTAATCATGGATTTCACATGGAATGCATTGACAAATGGTTCACCTCAAATTCTCCGTGCCCTCTGTGTAGACATTCTCTGAATCTCCTTAGCCAAAACAGGAAGCTGAAAGGTGCTACAATTGCTCAAGACACTGAATTAAGAAGCGCCTTTCACGTAGTGATTGAGACCACGGTTTCAATTCAAGCGATTCCTGGACGAGCCCAAGTGTTGGAGAGAAATAATTAGATACCATTTATTTCTAGAATATAAATATAGTATAATCAACAAAATTTCTAAGTTAAACAACTAATGTGTTTGTTCGTATATAAATACTGGAAGTGATGCTTCCCCATTGTCACTACACCCCTTTAACCTTTGAGTTAATTTTCCATTGTTGATAAATAACACATATTTTGGAAGTAACTTGGAACGTAAGATTAGTCTTGTACTAAAAAATTATTGCAGTGTGGGTGATCCAAATGCCCCATGGTATTAATAAATAAATAGTTCTTAAAGATATTCAATTATTGCCTCTCATACCATTTCTCATGGAATTCTTCCATAGTAATTTAGTCCATATATTGTTGAAACCCATCAAATGTCCCATATCTCTCCAAACATGTTGGAAAATATGCAAATATCTGAATAGGTGTGTAGTACTAGTTTATCCATCATGTTTGCACAAAATAATTGTATCAAGGATTTGCTTATTTCTTTTATGTGCATCTCTCAGTTAGCACTTTGTTATTCAAGGCTACTACATAAATATTTTGTTCTTAATTAGTGATTTGTTCTTCCATATTTTATCCCACCACTATTTTATATCCAAATCTACATATTCTTGAAGTTCCTTGTATCCAATATTGGCAAAATATTGTCCACAAAATTTTCCCACAACAAGACATCATCTTAATGCTTAAGTCTAATGAAATATATATCAAATACACGATGGAAAAAATCCCAATATTTTACATGTGCATCCACCAGACCTATATCTTGAGCATTTATCCATCTGTATTGCTACATGTTTTTTTTCATACAATCTTTTATCAAATTAAGTGTTCACCTTCTTTGAGATACTATATCATATGACCAGGGTGGAATGCCTCATTTACACATCCCATAATGTCATATGCTCCAAATCTTACCTTTTTTCCATCCCCAACTCTCCCAGCCAGATAGGAACCTATAACTAGACATGTAAGAGTCAAAGATTTCCATTAATTGGAAACATTGGTGATACTTTTACTATAATTCATAATCCAATCTAATAGCGTTCCTGAAGAAAAAAAATTGTGTGTTAATTGTCTTCCAAAGGATATATTACTCCGCCGCTTGGGCGCCAAAGGGTGGCCCTCACGATGGCCCTCGATGCCGGGCATCGAGGGCCGCCCTTTGGCGCCCAAGAGGTGGAGTAATATATCCTTTGGAAGAGAACTCCACAGACCACCATTTCAGATGAAAAAAATTATAATAGGAATTGTATTCAAGACCACTGCTCCTGCTCGTTGAGAGAAGCTTTTCTTATCTATTGTTCGTTGTCTGGTAAAAGCATACACGGGAATAATTAATTTTCTTTTCCTCTTCCACGAGCCATGATTGTTTCTTTGTTCCACTCCACCGCCGCTGTCATTAAACTCGAGATCAGTGACAAAGAAGGGCTTATTCAATTTTGTACACACAACGAGTAAATAGCTTCCTGGGTTGAAGGGAATAATGGAAACAGTCATTTTCTATATTATACTGGGAAAATCGTAGGGTAAAATTAGGAGGGTTATCCAAATTATTTTTTTAGAATGCAATTAAGATCAATAATTCTAGGGTTTGGGGGTCACCAAACTAAATATATTGTTGTTGTTGATTACATCATATTCATTACTTGGCCATTAAGTTGATGTAACTAATTTTAACAATACAGGGTAGGTTGGTTGTCTTAGCCATAATTATTAACGAGTAGATTTTTTTTTAAATGTCAGTAAAGTACATGTTTTAGTTGGAAGGATAGGAGACCATTTAAGGAAAGTCACCTAATTTTGTAATAAATGTTATTTTTAAACAAAAAATTTAGTTATAAGTAAAGGTTGGTTTATGTTGATTTTATATTTTAATAATTTTGTTTTAATTTTAAATTTGAAAATTTTATTTTTTATATCATTAAATTGTGGAAAAGAAAGACAAGTTTATTATACAATTAGATGGTCATTACTGACCTGTAATAAAGAGACTTTTCAAGTAAATATGAAGTATTCAAGATGTAATAAGTTTTCATGTAAATATGAAGTATTCAAGGTGTAATAAGTTTTCAAGTAAATATAAAGTATTCGAAGTGTAATAAGTTATTAAGTAAATATGAAGAATTCAAGGTGTGCTAAGTTTTGAGATGTATTATGTAATAAAGAGACTTCTCAAATTAATATGGAGCATTTAAGTTATTATAAGTTTTAAATAAGTTGTAATAATAAATTGTGTTTTAAATGCTAGTAATATCAACATTCTACTTTTATGAGCTTGGATGAAAAATACTTGTTTGCTTATCAAAAATTTCAAGGACACCTTTTTCTCACATGTTTTCATTTTGTTCAGCCACATATCACACTCCTTGTCCAAAGGAGCTTTATATGTATGGGAAGGTTTTATTTTTAGTGAAAAACGGGTGGATGGGGTGCTTGCTCTTGAGGACAATATTTAGATAAATCACTCCTATTTTTGGGGTGCCCAGGAGGAGGGGGAAGGTGCCCGGGACCTCCGAGTGTTGCCTAACTGTAATCATGGATTTCACATGGAATGCATTGACAAATGGTTCACCTCGAATTCTTCATGCCTTCTGTGTAGACATTCTCTGAATCTCCTTAGCCAAAACAGGAAGCCGGAAGGTGCTACAATTGCTGAGGACACTAAATTAAGCAGCACCTTTCATGTAGTGATTGAGACCATGGTTTCAATTCAAGTGATTCCTGGACGAGCCCAAGTGTTGGAGAGAAAGCCAGAAGAAGCGACGGCGATTACGACTAGTACTTTACCGTTGCCTCTGTCTTTAGTTTCTGAAAATCGTACCTCATATGATCCTATGAACAATGTCGACTGAGTATTTCATATTAAGGTTTCATGTTCATATGGGCCGAATTCATATTGAAAGCACATCGCAGTTATTGGATATACGGAATCCCAATTTCTAGATAAACAGATATTCTGTGGATCTGTAATTGCAACTGTAAGATGGTTCATTTGGTTGTAAGTTACATTCGATGCATATTGTGTATAACGTTGTTAATCAGAACAAATATTCGGTAATTATTTTGGGAAAATCCCCTTAAGACAGTCATGTAATAATCTATCTCTTTTATGAGTTTAATGACATTAGCTTTCAACATCAATTTCGTATAAAAAAGATTGATGGAAAAACACTATTGTGGGGCAAGAATTACTCAACTAGCACAGAATGGGGGCCTTCATCAGGTTTGGCATTTTTGAAATTCATCCCAAGTCGTCAAATGTTTGCTTTAAATTTATTGTTATTGCAATCATCTACAGAGATTCATAATGCAAGGCGACATAGTGGAGATGTTGATTCTTCTCAATGCTCGGAAGAAATCAAAAAGTCTATTGAAGATACATATGAGTACTTTGATGTTGCTGATTCCATTTGGTGGGAGTCTTTTTTCATAGAGCAGAGTGACATAATTTCAAACTCTACAAATGGAGATATATTTTTGAAGACTCCATTTGCTTGGCCACAAAGTTTATCAAATGAAAACGAGGTAACAAATGTTGAACGTCGAGCTGTTGAGTTTTCTCAAGTAGAGGAAAGAGAAATGTATATTGGCTCTAGAAGATCATCCACAAAGCGTCGAGAGATGGAAGACCTTTACAGGGGCTCAGTACAAGATATCAAGGAGGGTTGCATGATTGTAGTTTTGGCTACATATGATCCACGTCAATATCCATTCTGGATTGCAAAATCTATGAAGGTCAATAAAGAAAATGAAGAAGTAGTATCACTAGAAGTACATTGGTATGCAACAGATACACACCCATTTGATGGTGTGTACAAGGCAGAGATGGTGGTTGAGAAAAAGGTTTGCAGAAAGAGAAACAGAAAGGGTCAAAAAATAAATCGCCGCCGCATTGACATCTTGAAATTAGAGGAAGTTGATATACTTGTTTATGATTTCAAGTTGACAAAGAAAGACACTCTCCGCTCCAAGACTATAGAGATTATCAAGAGGTTGCTGCCAAAGCCAGAAGTTGCAAGATGGGAGTCTGTTAAACCAAGCCGTAGATCTCGAAGGAATATAACATCTGAAATGATGGGCATAGATGTAGACTTAGATGGTGTTCCCATTGATAATAGAGAAGAGTATGGGTCATCTACATCTTCCTCAAGTCCTTCATCTGCAGAAAATGTAGATTCTGATTGGGTGTCAGAATCCATGGATGAATTTGAAGAAGCAGTGTAGATGCTTTTTATTAGTATGATTTTTTTAATTGAAACTCTATAGGAGTTTTTGATGATGGGGTGTCATAATCCATGGATGAATTTGAAGAGGTAGTTAGATGCTTTTTACTAGTATGATTTTTGTAATTGAAACTCTAGAGGAGTTTTTGAATATTTATATGAACCATTTGTTCTTGTATGGTCTAATATATTATATCATTATGAATAAAATCATAATTTCTTTGTTTCTATATGGTTATAATGGTGAAATTATTAGAGAAATTTGTTTTTTCTTTAATATGCAATTTTCCAGAAAGTTGTAATTTATCTCTTCAAGAATTTTTGTTTTTTTCCAATTTAAGGTTGATTTTAAAGTTTTGTTAAACAACAATATGGGATGTTTAGTCCATGGCTCTATTTTTTACCCTAAAAAAAAATGTGTATACTGGTATCAACACTTTTCTATTTGGGGGGTGTTTTTGGTGTTTTTTTTTGCAAAAATCGTCGTTTTTATGGGTAGAGTTCTCGTTCATAGTATATAATTCTCATTTCATAGTATAAGTGGTTTAGTGTCTTTTATGATTTTCCCTTATATTGTACTTTCCAAATGGAGGATTCATCTTCACTTAAGCTTAATATGGAATATTTTAAATAATAACATGAGAGCTTGTGATCTGGTTGCATTCATGCCTTATTTGACTAAGTTTTTCCTCAAAGAAGCATTACTCATAGGAATATTCCAACTAACATTTTGGATTACATACCACAACTCGTTAATCACATTTTGAGGTTATGAGGACTCTTCGACTAACCAAGAGTCTTTTAAGTAGTAAAGCTCGTTCTTTCAAACATTGTGTATTTATTCTTAAAATTTGTTTGTCCTCCCCATGCCAAGTAGGAGATCTACCATCTTAAATCTGTTGAAAGGAATATTCATTTCTGACCCTTGCGACATAAGAGACATACTTTCATTCTTAATCATAACAATCATAAAACATCTGACAACTTTCCATCAACAATATACTAGTCATCTTAATACATTACCATTTATACTTTAAGATGCGTGGTTCATGAGTATTTTAACTTCTAGGGTACTTTTGCATATGTAACCGTACATTCTTCAATTACTAATGTCCATATTAATCAATTTAATATGCAATGTGAGAAGTACATGAGCAATAAAAGAAAAAGAAGACATTTAAACACAGATAAGAGAGACTCCAATATACGTGGTTCACCCCTCCCAGGGGTTACGTCCACCAAACCTGCTAATCTTTTATTAGTTACCTTTCAAAAGGATTACAATCTGTAGTACACTAGCCTTAATGCCAGGATTTTCCCTTTGCATAATAAAATTAAATTAACTCTAAACATTTTCCAGTAAATCTTGCATGCATATAGTGACTGAAACAATTCACACGAGTTAAGGCTCAAACCATCAGATCCACTATGGTCAAGGTCTTACTTTTTACTACCAGTCGCACTTACACTTATGATTTGTTAACTCTAGTTTTTCAAAAGAAAAAGCGTAAAATGCTATAAGGAAAATAGAAAGAGATACCTTAGAATCCTCTAACTGAGGCAGGCATTCGAGGGTTAACACCTTAAATCCACCACTATGTGCTCTCCTATCCAAACCGCATTCAACTTAAATGGTATTGATGCCCAACATAATTAATAGATTCAGTCCTATGGGGTACCAGCAGAGGTTTATCAACACCATATGTAAAAATATTGCTACAAACTGATTACAATCATGATTATGTTTTGGCCATTGTAATTCTATACTTTCAGATCTCACATCCATAACGTTTGTCAATACACAATGGAGAGATCAACATACCTCCAATCCCATGGCAAGGAATAGATCGACTAACTCAGATCTATAATAAATATCAAGGGCAGAGAAAGAATCTAACAATTCCTCAGACCCAGAACCCCAAAAACAAAACGTAATCAACATCATTGCAGTCGCAGCATTTCAAATGTGAAATTGAACTCAGATACAAATAAAAACAATCAATCATAGTCCATATTCTGCATTCACAGTATTTTAGATGTAGAATAACAACAAAAGAAATAAAATCGGAAACCTCCGATCCCAATCCCCAGAAATAGATCGACCTCTGTCATATCATTAGCGTTCAGATCTTGAGATCTGATGAAATGATTTTTCCCTCTTATTGGGTCCCTCGAGTCTGGTATTTTAATGTTCCAAAGTGAAACATAAACATTAAGGCTCAGATCTGAATCTCCAGGCGATGCCCCGATTACAGAGAATGCCAGAAATGGTCACATGCATATGATTATCGACCCTTATCTTATCCTCGATGTGATCAAAGCTCCCCAAATCATAGTTCCATTTGAACATGTTGAACTGCTATGAAAATACCCTTACGGCCCATTCATTCATCGGAGGCATGGCACCGTATCCTCATTCCGCAATCCTGCCACTGTTCCTCCATACAGCTGAGAAACTACTCACCCCCTTCTCTCTACACATGGTCTGTTCAAGAGAACAACAGACATTCATCCCGAGCAGGGATTGCAGAGGCAGGATTGCTACACGAAGTTAAGAGAGAGCGTCCCTTTCCTTCGCCTCCTATTCCTTTAACTACTTTCGCAGCCCAAGATATTCTCCTTAATCGGCGCTGAAAAAGTAGAGGTAATGCCATGTGGAGACCATGCCTAAACATTCTCCTTTGTTGGGATCTGTTTTTTCTCCTTTTCCTTCTTTGGGTTCTTTTTCCCTTTTTCCCCTTTTCATTTTTTCCCAAGTTACTACACGTTTCCTTTTGGAGAGAATCCTGGCTCATTTTTTTCCTAGCCTCGTTTACGGTTTCATTGACTATTAGTATACAGGTTCTTAACCCCTTTTTTTTATTGTTACTAGTCGTAATATATACCAAGAGGCTTATTTGTAAATTAGCCATTAATCATACTTTTGAACCTGCTCACAACTTAAACCACGAAAAGTTGGAGAAAAAGTGAAAGGGCTACGCGAGATTGATGATAGAATGAACCTACAAGCATTACATCTATCATACATTATAGAGTGATACACTTGCTAGATTACTTAATTGTTATCTATTATTGATATTAGGTTCCATATGATTCTTCTTTTTCTTACAACCTTATTGATCTAGACTTTTGTTTTCTTTTAAGAAAGATAAAGGGTTCTCTAAACTGTTATAATATATATAACACATCTACATGCCACCCCTGCCAATGCAGGGAATCTCCCCATAAACTCTTTACCCTATAATCCGTATAATATTCCAGGTACATTACATATGTTCCCAATATTAAATCAAGGTATCGTGATGACNCCCCCCTGCCAATGCAGGGAATCTCCCCATAAACTCTTTACCCTATAATCCGTATAATATTCCAGGTACATTACATATGTTCCCAATATTAAATCAAGGTATCGTGATGACACCCTCTTCTTTTCAATTTGAGGTGACTATATCACATAGTTCCTCAATAATTAGTTCTTTAGGATCTTTTAGTTTTTTTGACAAGTCCTTGACCCTTTGTCGAGGTATCGTGGATAAAATTATTTAAATTCAATTAACTAGGCTATGGTATTTTCTTTAATTGGGATAATACGGCAAGCAATCAGAATTCTATAGGATACCATAGTCTTAAACATCCCTCATCATCATTTGTCCTCATGGGTTTACTTGGCTCCTCGCTAAGTTGTGTCATTACCTTTTGTCTCCTAACTTTTTCAACTTAGGTAGTTAACATGGATAAGCTACACGCTTTTGCTTATGGTGGGGCCTTGGCCTTGAGCTCCTCACCAGAAGAAGGTACAATGTACATATGTAATCATAATAAATTAACGCTATGTAGCAGGGACATTACAATAATGTATATGATACAATTGTACATGCAGTACGACATTGATGAGGAAGCTAATAACCTATTAGTGAGCAACTGATTTGTACGTATAGTTAATAGGTTGATACTTACCATAACTAGTAAGTTAAAAATGAAATTTAGTTTATTCTATTGATATTCTTTACTAGCAGTATTGATAGAAGCTCTTTCATGAATAAAAACCAATAGTACAATAAGTATAACATTTGCAAGATAAACATGTTAAAATAGAAATTAATATGCGACAAGGAATACGAGCTTAGAGTTCATAGTAAGTACCATTGGTGTCACTAAGTTTGATAAATAAAGGAACTCATTTATTTGAGCTTTGTTTACAAGAAAAACTGGAGAAAATAAACTACTTTACCTCATTGTAGTTGCTTGGAATTTATCAGCTTATTTTACTAAGTATATTAATTGCAAATAGAAACACTTCTTGATAGTTTATGAATTTAAAACGTCTTCTTGTTCGATGATACCTATAAACCTATAAGAACCAGCAATATTTCTACATTAGCATAAATGCTAAGTAAGCCCAGGATTCAAAGTTAGATTCCACCTATTTGCCAAAAAGAAGACTCATTAGTAAACTGAAAGACAACAGGATGCAAACAATTATTATTTATGTTACAAAAAGTAAACTTCTTAGTTAACGTAGTTTGAAAATGTGTAATACTAATCATTCAACTATTGCGTTTTCTGCTAACCCTTAGCTGTTAGTAAACCGCAGATTCAACATTTTATGTTATCTCAAAATTTAAATTTTTTGTGAAATTTGGGGTTTTGACACCTAGATTGTATGGTAGTGTCCCTCACTTTCTTATTTCCTACTAAACATTACGAGTAGAAACATTTGTCTCAAAATTTCATCTTCAATATGAATTGTTATTCCATCTTGGCCACCTCTGTGTTCATTTAAGTGAACGTGACAATTTTATTCGGGAGGAACATCATAATCGAGTGACAAGGAAATTCAACATAGATAATAGATAAGACAATAATAGTTTTATGGAAGCACTTGTATTTTCAAAATATATGGAAATATTTTTGTAGGTACATCTAATCGTGCAACTCTTCTATCATTTCGAAACCTACCATAAAGAAGCAAGGAGTGTACACACCATTTCCTACTCCATATGGGCCGTGGGAGTCTGCTTCATGGATTGCATATATGACTTTCATTCAATCAAGGATGAAAATGAATTTGTATTTTTTGTTGTTGATAAGTTATGTAACATGGAAATTTTAAATACCTATAAGAAGAAGTAGAGGCCAATGATAATCTCTTATTTGAGTGTGTTTGTTTTTTTTTTCCTCAAGTGGACCATTATTTCATATCAAGAGAATAGGTTCATGAGTACATTATGCCCAACCTATGGTCAATGATAGACACATGACTAACCAAATCAAATCCCTTCCACATCCAAACTGATGGGTAGACAAAGGTAGTGAACAAGATTATCATGCATATATTAGAAATATACAATTCCAAACATCCCTGCACTTTTTATGTGAGTCATACTTATGTTCAAAATAGGTATAATAGATCTTTTCACATATCTATTATACACATCTCTTTTGAGGTATGTTTGGGATTAAAGTCGTTATCCCTAATTGATGTACCACTTCCCATATCATATACATAGAAATAATACTCCTATGATCAAATTGAGTTTAATTGAGAATCCAAATTTCTTGAGAAGATACACCATACCCAACAACAAGTTCATGACATATTGTAGAAAGACAAATATAAGTATGAGAAACAACATGACCAACATCAAGTTCCACATAAGTTTCAGTTTAGCGATAAGGACACGTTACATTTAAAAAAAGAGAACATCAATAATCGCCCACACCAATATAGGCCTTAAACTAACACCAAGGATATGGATGATAATTATTTTGAGTTAAGAATTCCCCCTTTCCTCACCTTAAATTATATCTTTAATTTTGAGGTACATCAACCAAATTTTCCACCTCTCTTAGACACCTCATAGGTAGTCAAGCACTTATCCCCTATAGAACTCAATATTGACTACATTGAGAAGGATATGGTAAACTAAATCATGCAAAATGAGATGAATGGAACTCACAATTGGAATACCCAATGGTATTAGTTCATCAAATCAAGGTAGCTTCTTCACTATAAATTCAACATCCGTAATATTTAACAAAGGTTTCCTCATATTATGGAGGAACTTGACGCAATGGGGACCATTGACTCCTAATGGTGTAGGAATGATCCAAATGGATATTGGTGGACACCCACATGTTCTACTGAGTTACAAATGTTATCAATCTTATTGGAAATTTTCTATGGTTTTTCAAGTTTGAAACATGCAATGTCATTTTGAGGCCATAAACAATGTTTTTTGGCTAATAAAGGGGCTATGGGTTGTCATGGAATTTCCTCGTCCCATTCAAAAGTTGCCATCCTTGATTAGATATTTCCAACAAGATATCAAGTGTCATAAATGGATATCGTATGCAAAAGTTATGACCTGGGAAATTGATACATCAACTACCCACCTTGGGGCCTACAAATCCTTTATGTGAGTCATCTCATAGGGTTAATACTTTGTATGTTAGGGTTTTTTGCTCTCTATGATTATGATATAAATTCCATTTGTTTTTTCTTTGTAATCATCTCTTGTGAATGAGTGTAGCGGACAAATCTCTTTCTAAAGATATGATACCACCACGTGGAGCTAGTTTGTATTGATTCGAAGATTACAATGATTTTTCATTCCATTCATTAATGAAATTTCGGTTTTAGTGTATTACTATGCTTTCTATAAAATATTTGTGTGAGTCTTCTATTTTATATTTTTTCTTTCATTTATTTCTCCAAATAATCCATATCGAGTATCCCTTATAGATATATAATATATAGCTGAATGTGAATTTGAGTGAATGCCTCAATGAAATATTGTGGGTCTTTTCCAAGAGATTAACATATTTCACAGCATCAAGGCAATATATTGGTGAGGTAACACACTATGTATAATTTTTTTTAAAGGTGTCAGAAAATCCCTCCCATGTTTTGATGCATTTCAAGGTAGAGGTGGAGGTGGCCTCATCATTAATTTCAATCTATTCCTCTTACGTTATACCTTGATACTACCACTAGGATATAGTTATTCCATCCACGTGATTGGTGGATATAACCAATCATTGATCATCTGAAAATTAGGATTTTACTTAAACTAGGTAGTGAGACTACAAATCTACAAATACATGGCCTTACCATTTATATTCATGTCATAATTTGCGAGATTGACCTTTGTGTCCAACTTCAATATAGATTGTTGGGATATGTGGAGAAAAAATATACCTATAGCACCTTGATAATCTTTGAACGTAATGGGCATGGGAATTTTTTATCTTATTTATAGAGGGTTCATTACAAGGTGAAATGAGTTCCTTCAAGGAAGGTACAAAATGGAAAAATGTTGTGATTAAAACCACGAACATATGAGATAGTGAGATGTTAAGGGGGGGAAAGTAGTGGCCATAAATCCTAGAGCATTAGGAGAGTGAGGGTATATGTAGAAATGTTTCCAATACTGGGATAGAAAAGCCTCCTGGTCGTATTGACAAAACTAACAAAATTGAAAACTCATAAGTACAATTGAAAACAAACAATGAAAATTTACCTAAATACTAAGATTTCCATGGAAGTATTGGGTCTCCAAATAATATATTTTATACAATCCTCTCACCAAATTAAGGATTCCACTTTATTTAAAGACTGAGTAGGGTATATTATCTAGTATGAGTGAATAAGTTATAGTTTTGGTTGTTGATAAGTTATGTAACATGGAAATTTTAAATACCTATAAGAATAAGTAGAGGCCAATGGTAATCTCTTATTTGAGTGTGTTTGGGTTTTTTTCTCAAATGGACCATTATTTCATATCGAGAGAATAGGTTCATGAGTAAATTATGTCCAACCAATGGTCAATGATAGATAGATGACTAACCAAATCAAATCCCTTCCACATCCAAACTGATCAGTAGACAAAGCTAGTGAACAAAATTATTGTGCATATACTAGGAAAGTACAAATCCAAACATCCTCGCACTTGTTATGCGAGTCATACTTATGTTCAAAATAGGTATAATAGATATTTTCACATATCTTTTATACACATCTATTTTGAGTTATGTTTGGGATTAAAGTCATTATCCCTAATTGATGTACCACTTCCCATATCATATACATAGAAATAATACTCCTATGATCAAATCGAGTTTAATCGAGAATCCAAATTTCTTGAGAAGATACACCACACCGAACAACAATTTCATGACATATTGTAGAAAGACAAATCTAAGTATGAGAAACAACATGACCAACATCAAGTTCCACATAAGTTTATGTTTAGCGATAAGGAAGGGTTACATTTACATAAAGAGAACATCAATAATCGCACACACCAATATAGGACTTAGACTAATTATTTTGAGTTAAGCGTTCCACCTTTCCTCATATTAAATTATGTCTTTAATGTTGAGGTACATCGATAAAATTTTCCACCTATCTTAGAAACCTCATAGGTATCCAAGCACTTAGCCCCTATAGAACTCAATATTGACTACATTGAGAAAGACATGGTAAACTAAATCATGCGAAATGAGATGAATTGAACTCACAAATGGAATATCCAATGGTATGAGTTCATCAAATCAAGGTAGCTTCTTCCCTAGGAAGTCAACATGAGTAATATTTAACAACGGTTTCCTCATATGATGGAGGAACTTGACGCAATGGTGACCATTGATTCCTAATGGTGGAGGAGTGATCTATATGGATATTGGTGGACACCTACATGTTGTACTGAGTTACAAATGTTATCAATCTTATTGGAAATATTCTATGGTTTTTCAATTCTAAAACATCCAAGGTCATTTTGAGGCCATAAACAATGTTTTTTGGCCAATAAAGGGGCTATGGGTTGTCATAGAATATCCTCGTCCCATTCAAAAGTTGAAATTATTGGTTAGATATTTCCAACAAGATATCAAATGTCATAAATGGAGATCGTATGAAAAATTTGTGACCTAGGAAATTGATACATCAACTACCCACCTTGGGGCCTACAAATCCATTATGCGAGTCATCTCATAGGGTTAGTATTTTGGATGTTAAGGTTTTTTCCTCTTTATGATTATGATATAAATTCCATTTTTGTTTTCTTTGTAATCATCTCTTATGAATGAGCGTATCCGACAAATATCTTTATAAAGATAAGATACCACCACCTAGAGGTAGTTTGTATTGATTCGAAGTTGACAATGATTTTTCATTTCATTCATTAACGAAATTTCGGTTTTACTCTATTACTATGCTTTCTATAAAATATTTGTGTGAGTCTTCCATTTTATATTTTTTCTTTCATTTGTTTCTCCAAATATTCCATATCAAGTACCCCTGATAGATCAAGAAAGTATAGTTGAATATGAATTTGAGTGAATGCCTCAATGAAATATTGTTGGCTTTTTCCAAGAGATTAACATATTTTGTAGCATCAAGCCAATATATTGGTGAGGTAACAAACTATGTATAATTTTTTTTAAAGGTGTCACAAAATCCCTCCCATGTCTTGATTCATTTACGGTAGAGGGGGAGGTGGCCTCATCATTAATTTCAATCTATGCCTCTTGCGTTAGAGCTTAATACTACCACTAGTTTATAGTTATACCCTCCAAGTGATTGGTGGGTATAAGCAATTGTTGATCATCTGAAAATTAGGATTTTACTTAAACTAGGTAATGAGACTAAAAATATACAAATACATGACCTTACCATTCATATTCATGTCATACTTTGTGAGATTGACCTTTGTGGCCAACTTGAATATAGATTGTTGTGATATTTGGAGAAAAAAAAACTATAGCACCTTGATGATGTTTGAACGTAATGGGCATGGAAATTTTTTATCTTATCTTTAGAGGGTTAATTACATAGTGAAATGAGTTCCTTCAAGGAAGGTAGAAAATGGAAAAATGTTGCGAATAAAACCACGAATCCTAGAAAATTAGGAGAGTGAGGGTATATGTATGAATGGTTACAAATATGGAGTAGAAAATCCTCATGATCGTATTGATGAAACTAACAAAATTGAAAACTCCTAAGTGGAATTGAAAACAAACAATCAAAATTTACCGAAATGCTAAGATTTCCATGGAAGTATTGGGTCTCCACATAATATATTGAATACAATCCTCTTGCCAAATTAAGGATTCCACTTTAGTTAAAGACTGAGTAGGGTATACCTTCTAGTATGTGTGAATAAGTTATATTTTTGGTTGTTGATCAGTTATGTAACATGGAAATTTTAAATATTTATAAGAATAAGTAGAGGCAAATGGTAATCTCTTATTTGAGCGTGTTTGGGTTTTTTTTCCTCAATTGGACCATTATTTAATATCGAAAGAATAGGTTCATGAGTACATTATGTAAAACCTATGGTCAATGATAAACACATGACTAACCAAATCAAATCCCTTCCACATTAAAACTGATGGGTAGACAAAGGTAGTGAACAAGATTATTGTGCATATACTAGGAATGTACAATTCCAAACGTCCCCGCACTTGTTATGTGAGTCATACTTATGTTCAAAATAGGTATAATAGATCTTTTCACATCTCTATTATACACATCTCTTTCGAGGTATGTTTGGGATTAAATTCACTATCCCTAATTGATGTACCACTTCCCATATCATATACATAGAAATAATACTCCTGTGATCAAATCAAGTTTAATCGAGATTCCAAATTTCTTGAGAAGATACACCACACCCAACAACAATTTCATGACATATTGTAGAAAGAAAAATCTAAGTATGAGAAATAACATGACCAACATCAAGTTCCACATATGTTTTAGTTTAGAGATAAGGACGAGTTACATTTAAAGAAAGAGAACATCAATAAACGCCCACACCAATATAGGCCTTAAACTAACACCAAGGATATGGATGATAATTATTTTGAGTTAAGCATTCCCTCTTTCCTCAACTTAAATTATATCTTTAATGTTGAGGAACATCGATCAAATTTTCCACCTTTCCTAGACACCTGAGAGGTAGCCAAGCACTTAGCGCCTATAGAACTCAATATTGACTACATTGAGAAGGATATGGTCAACTAAATCATGCAAAATGAGATGAATGGAAATCACAAATGGAATATCCAATGGTATTAGTTCATCAAATCAAGATCCATAGGAAGTCAACATGAGTAATATTTAACAAAGGTTTCCTCGTATGATGGAGGAACTTGACACAATGGGGACCATTGAATCCTAATGGTGGAGGAATGATCCAAATGGATATTGGTGGACACCCACATTTTCTACTGAGTTATAAATGTTATCAATCTTATTGGAAATTTTCTATTGTTTTTCAAGTATGAAACATCCAAGGTCATTTTGAGGCCATAAACAATGTTTTTTGGCCAATAAAGGGGCTATAGCTTGTCATGGAATTTACTCATCCCATTCAAAACTTGAAATTATTGATCAAATATTTCCAACAAGATATCAAGTGTCATAAATGGAGATCGTATGAAATAGTTGTGACCTAGGAAATTGATACATCAACTACCCACCTTGGGGCCTACAAATCCTTTATGTGAGTTATCTCATAGGGTTAGTATTTTGGATGTTAGTTTTTTTTTCTCTTTATGATTATGATAGAAACTCCCTTTATGTTTTCTCTATAATAATCTCTTGTGAATGAGCGTATCCAACAAATCTCTTTCTAAAGATAAGATACCACCACCTGGAGCTAGTTTGTATTGATTTGATGTTTACAATTATTTTTCATTCCATTCATTAATGAAATTTCGGTTTTACTGTATTACTGTGCTTTCTATAAAATATTTGTGTGAGTCTTCCATTTTATATTTTTTCTTTCATTTCATTATCCAAATAATCCATATCAAGTACCCCTTGTAGATCAAGAATATATAGTTGAATATGAATTTGAGTGAATGCCTCAATGAGATATTGTTGGTTTTTTCCAAGAGATTAACATATTTCGTAGCATCAAGCCAATATATTGGTGAGGTAACACACTATGTATACTTTTTTTAAAGCTATCACAAAATTCCTCCCATGTCATGAAGCATTTTAAGGTAGAGTTGGAGGTGGCCTCATCATTAATTTAAATCTATGCCTCTTGCATTAGAGTTTGATACTACCACTAGGATATAGTTATGCCCTCCAAGTGATTGGTGGATATAAGCAATTGTTGATAATTTGAAAATTAGGATTTTACTTAAACTAGGTAGTGAGACTAAAAATATACAAATACATGGCCTTACCATTCATATTCATGTCATACTTTGTGAGATTGACCTTTGTGGCCAACTTGAATATAGATTGTTGGGATATGTGGAGAAAAAAAAACCTATATCACCTTGATGATGTTTGAATGTAATGGGCATGGAGATTTTTTTATCATTTCTATAGAGGGTTTGTTACAAGGTGAAATGAGTTCCTTTAACGAAGGTAGAAAATGGGAAAATGTTGCAAATAAAAACACAAACATATGAGATAGTGAGATGTTAAGGGGGGGGGGAAGTAGTGGCCACAAATCCTAGAACATTAGGATACTGAGGGTATATGTAGGAATGGTTCCAATAATGGAGTAGAAAATACTCCTGATCGTATTGACAAAACTAACAAAATTTAAAACTGATAAGTACAATTGAAAACAAACAATGAAAATCTACCTAAATACTAATATTTCCATGGAATTATTGGGTCTCCACATAATATATTTAATACAATCCTCTCACGAAATTAAGGATTCCACTTTAGTTAAATACTGAGTAGGGTATATCTTCTAGTATGTGTGAATGTATATCTAAGAGAGAGTGCACACTCTAAGGAACCATATCTGGAATCTTTCTTCTATGAGCTACTAATATTAAGTGAGACATTAAGTTTGAGAAGAATTTAAGATGAGTGGGTATTGGTGTAGATATATAACAAGAATTAATGTATTTTATTTTTAAACATGTGAACCCAAAATTAGAGGTGAAATAAAATATACATAAGAGAGAAACAAGAGGATAATATTTTATTAGATAAAATGGCTTCATATTCATTATTAGGGACAATATTCCTTTATATAACACTATATTATTTCCACATTAAATAAATAAATATTGAATGAATTATAAATGCAACATAATGATTGGAAATACGCATTACATGGGTACACAGAAATAATCAAATAAAAAAATAATGTTGGAAGCAAGGATAAACAATTAATAACTAGATGCCCGTGGGGTGACGGAGCAAGTGGTAAATGGAATTGTTTGTAAATGGAAGGTCTCGTGTTCAAACCCACCCCAAATTTACCCGTACGCCATGGTTCGGGTGCTGTGGTTGCACCTAGGTTTATAGTGGTAGCAGGATTGGATCCTTGGACCTCGTGTCACACGAGTCCCAACCCGTCCCTAGTTGCTGATTCCCCTAGTTTAAAAAAAAAACAAAATAAAAAAATAAAAAAATTAATAACTAGATTGCAATGATGGAAATAATTGGTAGGATGAGTGTGTCCTTGGTGAGGATTCCTAGGTTGGATAACTTGAATTTTATGTTGGGTATTGTCTTTATGAAATTGGAAACCTTCTTGTGGAGGTCATCAAACAAGCCACTATATACGTCACAACTTGATCAAGTTGGATATTAATGGCTACCCAACTATTCTAGAAATTCAAAATGGTTTCATATATTGCCAATTTTACCTCAGGTTTTTAGGTCCCACAATTCTAGATCATTTCTTAAGAATTTCTATTACTTTTTTAGCAATGTATGTAGGCATAACAAAATCATAGATTATTATTTAATCTTTGTAATAATCTAATAAATTCCCTAAGTGGATGTATCAACTATCCTCCTCAAGGAACGCATTCCTTTTGTTGTGTCATTTCCTCAAGCATTAGAGTTTTGTATTTGTAGGGTAATTTTATCTTAGGGAATCATAATTCATATTAAAAGGAAATTTTAGATTCTAGGAATGTCCTCTTATGAGTCAACATAGTTGATACATATCTCTTTAGAGATAAGCAACCATGATTCTAATTAATATGTTTTGTGTTACCATTCACAGTATTCTCATTTTAATTCATTAATAGAATTTGGCTTTTACTATAGTATTGTGCTCTCTGCAATATATCCTTGTGCATTCCCATTTAAATTCTTAAATTCATTTTGTTATCCTAAAAAATCCATTTTTGTATCAAATAAGTCTACTCTTTATTTGTTGTTAGTGAATATCCTCATAAGGGTTCAAGTATTGAGAGTTGGGTCTGAAATTAATTGTTCCTAGGGAAAACTACTCTCACTAACTTTGGAAAAATCACATAGAAGACGGATTATACATTTCGGATTGCAAGATTCGATTAACTTGTTTCTTAAGGAATCCATTCCATGATAGACGAACAATTTGTTGTGTAATTTTACTTAGATCCTTCAAGACCTACTAATTGAAGCAATGACACCTTCAACCAGTAGCCATTTCAAAGGTGTAGCACCTTCCAATGTACAAGTTAACTTAGACATTACATTTTTTGAAGGGAAAATATATGTAGATGCTTTAGATAAATGACTAAATTTGTTAAAGGGTCATTACTTAGTTAAAAGAAAATTGACAATGAAAGCAACACATTCACATTACTTGAGTCCCTTTGCCATGTCAAATGTTGGTGGGAAAGTTATTGAGGAGACATACCTGAGGTGGTTCCACAACATATAGTGTAGGGTATTTCCCTCCTGGTATTTATTTTCTAAAAATTTCTAAATTAATGAATTAAATTTTCATCTCTAGTTTCATTTATCTACGTGTTTGTTGGCTTAACTGAATGTCAAAGTCGGGTTCTTTGTACCCAAGTTTAGGTATAAGGGAAAAATGTGTGTGTGTGTGGGTTATTTGAGATTAAGAGAAGGATGTAATGATTATTCCTTCTACCCTGACATGAATTAAATTGCTCACACGGTATATATATATACCCCGTGACAAATTTAATTCATATCAGGGTAGAAGGAATAATCATTACATCCGTCTCTTAATATCGAATAACATATATCTAAGAAGCTAGTAAATACTTTTGTAGTTTAATGCAACATGTATAAGGGGAAGTAGTAAATACTTAGGAAAATACCTGAATATAAGTAGTGTGTAGATTTGTCCTGCAGCTTTCCCTCTCAGATTGAAGAAACACCAACTTCCCAAATGGATATGCCTCCTTTCCTGCTAGGAATAGCCTTGTGAACTCCCTAGCTTCAAACACCGATTTTCCTCGAATCCCCAATCCCAAAACCTGAGTATTGATAGACCAACCAGTGCTATAAATTCCCCCCAAAATTCATGAAAACCAACATTCTCTATTTTTTTCCCCAAAATCCTCTCCCCTTTCCATCCTCTCCATTTCCCTTCCTTTATGCCCCTCCTTCACTACCTAACTGCCTCCATTACTACCCTTGTACCCCATTCATGAGGTCCCAACCACCTTCTCACCTGCCATGTCAGGCTTAATGAAGTCAATAAAAATAATATTACTTTAACCTTTAATTAATCAATTATTCATCACTCGTTATGTGACCCACTGACAATACTTTCAACATAACATGTTTACTTTATAACCTAACTTCACCATTCATTCCCCTTATTTTTAAATTTAAATATAATAAAATAAAATCCCATTTCTTATCGTTACTACATCTTATAATTAAGACTAATTTAATATTAGTTTATTACAATTAGTACAATCAACCTTAACTACAATTAATCGTATTTAACACTCATTTTGAACAAATTCTAATAAATAAAGAATTGTAATTAATTATAAATAATCATAACAATCATTCATGTAACTATTATAATTCATACTTTAATTAGTATTTGTTAATCAACTTGATAATAATGTGATTAACAATAATCAACCCCATTCATAGTTTATTTAATGATTTAGTAACCAAGTACTTATTCAACAATTAAGTTAATCAAATCTTGATAACATAAATAACACCATTTTCATTATTAATCATCATTAATCAACATTAATTAACATTAATCATTATTAGAACTTGATAATTATTCATTTATTAATTAGCACCGCATTCAAAAATCATATTTAATGATGACTGCAATAAATAACCAACCTTAATGACATTCAAACCCTTCACTAATAAACTAATTGAATTATGTTAGTTCTTAAATTAATAAATAACAAATATAATTTAACTTGTCACAATTACAAAATGAGAAGTCCTAATTATAATAGCATGGCATATAATTTATACAAAGATATATATAAATGAGTTATGTAAACGTATATACTGCTTACATACATCATGCAGGTACACTAATAGTACCCAACCACACATTACACATAGTCACATAAGTTACTACATGTCGACACATACTTAAATATGAGTTTGCAAGCTTTAGACACAAAAATATATCATAATAGTCTATAACACCAACATAATGTACTAAAACATGACACAAGAATGAAGAAAAGGGTTTTGAAACACAATTAATCAGTTTCCCTTCGAAAACTTCCGCAACATTCCTATCCACCTACTCAATTCTAGCTATTTCACAACTAACTTCCACATCCTACCCTTCCTTTACTCGACTAACTTGGAGCATCAACTACATGACCTAACTCTAGTTAGAACCTATAAGTGGAAGTGTCAACTCCATCAACCAAGCTACCCTAATAGGAACTCACTATTCATCATCGAACACCTTGGGGAGTGTAACGTAGAAAAACCTTCCCATGACTCTAGGTTTCGGGGATAAAAGTTAGGTAATTCCTCCACCCCCCTAATGGAACAAGGAACTATGTCTACCTTAACATAGTGACTATGTTGTGACTGTCGTACCTAGGTTTTTTCATCGAATAACTAATTTGGGAAATGGGGTTTTCTTGAAATCCTGTATGTTCCCACACATCATGATAATAAAATAGTATCCATAAATAAAATAATGATTTATCCTCATATCATATATTTTTGGAATCATATCGTCGAGGTACTTCTACCTGAAAGGGATTAGCTATTTGTATCTCTTTTAAACCTATCAGTTAGTCTCATAACAAAATCTTGTGCAATCATCGACATGTACATGCATGGTCTGTTAATACTAAAAACAAAAATATAATCATTTGCACCATGTATTTGACATCATAATCATTTACTTCAACATAAATTAAACCGGTATCCACGTATCATTATCTATTAAATTTTTCATGCTAGATATGTAATCAATACAAGATCATAATTCATAATATTTGTTGGCCTTTTTTTGTCTGTCCCTACTCTCGGGATCCAAACCAGGTTCAGTCGCTTTTTATTGGTGCAACAAAGACCAATATATCAACCCAACATGGCAATGCCCAGTTGGCAACACCTACGATGCAGATGCAATCTCACCCAAGATATCTCTCGTTCCTTATTAGGTAACTTGCAGAACTAGGTTTCTGCAAATGGGTGGGGGATTTACAGTACCTCAGTCACATACCAAGGTGCTCAATGAATCCTAAGGGTGGATTACTTATGCTTACTATTAACTCAACTTATTCTTATGCAACTATTCTAACACCAACCTAAGTGCAAAATAAATGTATTTAACTAATAACAATGCGACTAACATACATCTATTAATTCATGAGAAAATCATAAGCATTCATTCATTGTAACATTTACACAAATAACTAAAACACATTAAATCATTCAGAAAAATACGCATAAGTTAACATGGAAACCCATCCAAGAAAAAACGACAAGGTGCTCTTCATCTAGCATGAGAAATATATGCACCTTTCGTCTGCGCACTAAGCTATAGACTCTGATCTAGATCTTCTTCTTATAATTATAAACTATTTCCTCCTCTTATTCTCTTTGATATTCTCCTCTACTCTCTTCCTACTCAAATATACTAACGATATGCACACAACCTGGATTGACTCAACTACTCCTACAATTCTGTCCACTCATCTTGTAATGTCCCCAAAAATAAAAAATAAAAATATTATAGGGTAGTAAAACCTACCTAGACAAAACATTATTCACTTGCAAAACTAGATCATACGCTTCATGTACCATTGTTTATTTGTACGCTGTTCTTACATTATGTCTTTTACTTTTAGTCATTATTTTTAATGTATTTTCCTTACTATGTCATATTGTTATTTACTACTGAGTCTTATGTTTATACTTTTGTTGCTTATGTGTCATCACTGGATTAAATGATTCTTCCTTTCTGCATAGTCGCACTTGTTAATTATAAATTCCTAACTTAACTTTGCTTGTGGAAACAAAGTGGGAGGAGTGGTGTGACTCGTTCTCCCATGATGGTTTGAGAGGTAAAGGTATTTACTTGTTCGTGGGCTTACTTAGTTCTCTCAACTAAGGCTCTTATTTTACTTCATATGCAGTTCATACTTTGCAATGAGGTCTTGTTTAAAGAGTAGTGGAAGTATTGATCCTAAAGAACATATTGCTAGTTGACTTTTGTTCCTTGTTGACTTAGAATTATAACCAGGTAAAATACTATTCTCGTCAATTTAGCTATCACAGGTAAATTTCATGTAGGTTACTTATGCTTCATTATGGTTTTTTAATGCGTCGTTTTACATCTTAGTATTAATTTCATTCTATGTTTATTTTATTAACTCTTACTAACATTTCTTATTTGTTTCTTACTGCAGGCTATGTTTGTAGCTTTAAAAAACCAGACCTTTGATTTTATGAGGGTTTAAATGTTAACATGGCATATTGCATATGCCATGTTCACTAAGAATTAAGCTTAGGACAATTCACATTGTGTTAAGTTAAGCCTCTTAAGCCTGTGGTTTATATGTTATTATGTTTTAATCCTATGGTGTACATACTACATTTAATATATAAGCCTTGTGGGTTGACTTAAGGCTAGCGTAGACCCAACATGGACTATGCACTAAACCTTAACATTGCACTGTACTAAACCTTACTATAACATAAACATTGTAATGTTACATGGTGATATGATTTTAGGTGGTGATATAACATATGGTTTGGACCTCATATGATGGGGTTTAATGATTGCAGAGAAATGAGGACCAATAGTAAATTGACGTTACCGAACTATAGCTTAGTGGGTTTTGGTTTTGGTGGTGGAAACTAGTTCGTTCCATTAATGCACCTTATTTGTAAAATACCCCAGTTACCTTAGAGCTATAAAGCATTCACGTCTCTGCAAAATAAAAACTTTAGTAATCTTTTCACAATTTGACACAATTTACACTACATTCATAACATCATCATCATGCAAACAAAATACATAAACCAGCACAATAGAGAAATACAAATGAGACAGCCGAATTTCACGTGGTTCACCCCAACCTTGGGGTTACGTCCACCAAAGATAGTCCAGACCAAACCGTCCAGATTTTGTATTTTTATTAAGGAATCAAACAAGGTTACAAAATGTACAGCATGGTTACCATGCTTTCTTTTCCTCTTCTCATGGGCTCCGTCTCTCGAAGTAAAAGCTAAGTTCTCTACTAGCAAGAATAGAGGTACTTGTTGATCGACAGCTAACAATCATTCTCAGGAAAATGACCTCTCTTTCCCAATCTGGCTCTAAGTTACTTATAATGCTTGGTTACATAATTATAATTTTCACCTTTAAGCTCTATTTATGAAGACATCAATACTATACATCTCATAGCATATTTGCCTATGTCCAGATAAGACATGGAAGGCCAAAGAACATTAAAACCGTTAAACTCATATTTCAATCTATTATTATCACTTCGGTCCGAGACGAGGGGATCTACCAGAATATAAATTTATATATTCCACGCAATAAATAAAATTTAAGTTCCACGATTACTTGACTTAAGTTGCACATACCTAAAACCTTTCACATTACCTACGTTCATCCGTATATTGCAAGTATTATTTCCCATCTAAGATTCACCCTTATATTGGCATATATTATAAATAAGTTTCAACCTTAGGGTTCAGGTATCAAACACCTACACTACCTCCTCATGGTATGCTTCCATAACAATCCAGCAGGGAAGGGAAAAGTAAAAGAATAATACCCAGATCTTTTTCATGTTTTGATCTATTGACAACACCATTCATTCGGATTTCGGTTCAAATGCGCCACAACAAAAAAAAATTACACACACAGGCTTGGAAGGAAAAAAAAATGATGGGGATCAAGATCAAGTCGATTCCCTGGTAAATGGAGGAACGAGACCCATGCTTCACGCAAAACGCCTGCGGCTCTGTCCAAAAAACACGGCTTCGTGAAAGATACAGAAAACCAAAGTGTGGGTATCATTTGGCGCCCAACAATAGGCACACTGTGCTGTCAAGGATAATATAAAGAGATCGCTGAAAAATAATGATAGCATGTATGTTTTTCTAAAGAGAAAGCCTCCACGCTTTCACTTAAGGAGGACGAGACAACCATGAATATGCTCGACCTAATCCCTTACCCCAGAAATCGCACTCAACAAATAGAATGACAGCTTGTGTAATTTTCAGAAAAAAAGGAAAGCATTCACGTTTTACTTTTAAGAAGGTCGAAAATAGCCATCAGGCCACTTGACCCAACTATTATCTCAAATAAAAGTTCAACGCATAAACCATATGCTTTGTGAACATATGTATATAATCTATGAAACATCCACAGATCAGAGCATATACCTGGATATTCTTGCTGCAAAAATGCCTGAGAGGGGTCATGACTAGTATGCAGATCGGGTCCTCACACAGAGTATAGGGAAGGATCTATACAGGTTCGTCTAAGGCTCTGCATCTGCTACGAATTAGTTTGGAACCAGGAGATTCTTGCTCGCGGACCTTCCGAGTACTCTGATAGGACGCAAGGGTGTATACATGCAACTCACCGAGCTGCATACTCTCAACATGCAGAGTTGCGTGCTTCCTCTCCCTCCCTCTCCTATCCAGTCAATTTTAAATAAGTCCTAGGTCAAAACGATTTGGTCACTACAACTGTCAAGGTTAATCGTCATTACTCCCTTTCGGAACCTCCCCTTAATTCGTGCCAAGATTAGGGCACAAATTTAAGCGACTGTTTCAGTCACTAAACGGTCACGACTTTCAAGGTTCAAGGAAGATTTTTTATTTCCTTTATTCAAGCTGAACCTCCCTTCTAATTATGCCAGGGTTAAAGCCCGAAACATAAGGAGGATTTAATATTATACTTTTCCTTGTTCTGTCATGATACTCTACATTCTCTCAATTAATAATATTTGTCCTTTAAATTTTCCTTATGATATGATTTATATCATAATGTCTTTTGTGTGAATAAACTTTTACCTAACTTTCAGGTTTTCCGTGGGTGGGGACTTGGCACTTGAGCTCCTCACCCAGAAACCCTCATACAATACATTACAAATATTCTAGGGCATAGGGGAGGGATATTACATCCTTCCCCCTAAAAGAAAGAACACCGTCCTCGGTGTTTTCTAGTTTCTAAAACTTTTATTCTTCTTTGGAGTCATCTTTTCTTGCCATGCTCGGATCTCTCTTTCCTTTCTGATCCTTGTGGGTTCGTAGGACCTGCAAAAATAGGGCCTACCCAAATTTCATCAATAAGAGTCAATTCATCATGAAATGAAATTTGAAAGCCTTTTACAGCATCATAAGTTAATCCTTTCAGCAATTCATGTCCAAATCACAATTTAAACAAAAGTCATAGATTTATTTTTCATTGCAACAATCTGCAATCTTTTATAGTGTTCATTGGTGCCATATTCCCCAATTATTTCCATAATTCAATTGATACATCAATAAAAACATGACTATAGGAATTGAAATCCCATTATATCAATAATGTCAATCAATCAACATATTACCTCTTCGGTACTTGATTACCTGCAATCCGCATTGTTCCTTTCTTGGATGTCCTCCATCCCAGCACATCAAGTGCCAACAGTACGCTAAGTACCAATTCAAGCCACCCAACACAAGGACGATACCAACTCTTCGTGTATCTCCTCTGTGCTATTCAGGGTGCTTGTCATTATTCTTCATTCAAGCCACCCAACACAACGACGATATCCTATACCCCTCTTAGCAGTATCTCCTTTAGGGTGCTTCACCAAGCTGAGGCACTCCGTTCTCGCACACCTCCACAGTGCCTAGAGGTTATTCTCTTCACAGAGTCCCCCAACTCATGTGACAGTCCTCTAATGTGTGCGGAACGATTCTTAACCACATGTCTTACATCTAGGCGTCCCCAGAATGCATAATGGTCCCTCGCTGGCCCGAGGGAAAACAAGGTAGATTTTAACCACTACCTCCATCACCACTCCCTCTTCTGGTGATAAATTTATACACATGAGATTTAACTCATCATAGTCCTGGAGCTTTAGCCTTTTTCATGGCTATAAATCCCCATGCCTGCAAGCACTCTATGGGTGTTAGTTTATCATTTTATTAATTCAAAAACATCAAAATCATAAGTCATACCTTACTTCATTTTTCATTCCTCCGATAAGATCCTTTTATCACCAAAATTGACAAGAGGGAATTTACGAGAAGCCACAAAATCTTTTCAATTTCTTATACCAACACCATTTTGCAAGAAAACACACAAAACCTGAGAATATTAACTTCAATTTACAACAGAAAAAATTCACTCACTGTTGCAATTTTATATATACCGCATCTGAACTTTTAAAGTGCTTGTCAATGCCATAAGACAATCATCCAAAATTTGTTAGCAATTCTAAACACAGTAAATTGCCTGTAATTAGCCTTGCCATAATAAGGTCAGAAAATCCCAATCAAAAGGACCAATTTAACAACTATCTTAGCTAAAACTGTCCCTTCTACAATATCCATAAAAAAAAAAAATTCAAAACAAAACCTTGAGATAATCATGGGCATCACTAGTTGTAAGAAAACTTCAACAGGAGAGCTGTCTTCATGAAGTTGGTGTCTGGTAATCAGCCATTTCCATCAAACATTAATTTCTACCATTAGCTTGCATACTAATACTATAATTTGGACACCATTCATTTTCCTTTCCTCCCATATTTCCAGGAGGAAGTCATTTAGTCTTATAACTGAATTACAAATATTAGAAACCATCAATGAGCTCAAGGCTCAACACAATGACACAAACCAATTAGGAATCATATAAACCATCTCGAGTGGTCAATTATAGGGGATGAAATCCTTCAAGTTAGAAACGTCAACAGATGATGAACCTTCCGATCCTTAACAAAACATTTTGATCTGATTAGAAATGACTTACCATAGTCTTAACAACATATATCATTTAACTAACAATAGCTTAACATTTAGTCTAACAAGTGATCTTAACATTGAGAAAACTATTATGCTCCAGATCCACATAGCATATAAAACATGCAGACATTTTTCACTATCTAAATGGAGGCTATTCACCTCCAGATCCACAACACATTTAATTAAAATTAAAGATGCATACCCTTTCTACATAACTAAACTAAGATCACAACCACCGATAAAGGATTTACAAAAATCAACCAGCAGAGAAAGGATCTAGCATACCTCACATCTATAAGAATTTATCAGAACACAAGTGATAGGTCTGCCACAAAATCAATCAATGCTGATAATTTTAATACAAACAAAAATCAAACATAAATAATGGCCTGCAACCAAAATTGATCAATGCCAAGAAGATACTGATATATATATATATATGATATAAGAAAGTAGTCAAAAGGCATCCTTCCAACACTCAGAATTCAAATCCATAATAAAATCAAATGCCATGCATCTATCCTTCACGTTTCAGAACCAATGGCAATCGTGGACAGATCTGGACATCATACTAAACAATGCTCTCTATGAATGGAGAACCGATTAAGGAGATTGTGGGAAGGTCTGTCAGTTTTTAACAATTCTTTCTATGAATCAAAACCAATAAAAGAGATCATGGGAAAATCTGTCAGCATTTTCAACAATGCTCAATATAAAACGAAATCCTAGTCAAGGGAAACATGGGCAGATCTGTATCATACATGCCAAGGAGATCGTGGAAAATCCATTGGTAATTTAAACAAGGTTTTCTACACATCTAAAATACAACAAGAAAAATTCTGGGCTGGGATAGAAATTGGACTTCCAAGGATCATTAAAATATCCACAAACACCACATAACCTACCGATCTTTAGCATTTCAGAGGCTAGACTGGCAGTTTGGGGTTTAGTAAGTATTAAGAAGTACAGTGCTTTGATCCCAAGCATTTGGGGAAGAATATTCGAAACCAAGAATAGATCCAACGCATTAATGTAGGAACCTCAGGTGACACGTTGAGCAGATTGTCCGATTTAACATTCCAGATTAGGGTAAAAGATATAAATCGACATTTCAGCTTACTCTACTCGCGTGATTCCATATTGCGGTTGGAAATAATATATAACTGGAGATTATATGTTTGTAAAATAAGACCGATTTGAGATCTATTTGAGAAACATACACAGTATTCCAAACCGCAACTAGGTTCAGTGTCAATCTTGGAAGTCGCTACAGCATATCGATTTTAGATGAGACGTCTAGGTTATATTAATCTGAACACTTGGAACGAGACGGTAGTCTCTGATTCATAATGATGAGCAACATTTTAGTTATACAATTTGCAATTTTTTTTTTCTTTTTTTCGTAAAAGTTTATTTGGAAGGAACACAGCCATATATTTTCTTCTTTCCACCATAACGTTAAATAGCATTGGAAAAAATTCATGCATTACTTCTCAAAATCTATCCAAATCAGAAACTAACTCTTAATAAATCCTTTGGGCACAACCAGTAAACATTCATTGTATAATAATCCATATCGCACCCAATCAAATGGCAAAAAGGCTACGATAATGATCTGGAAATACCAATGGAGACTGCAAATCACTAACAAGCAATTAGGCCTCAACAAATTCTTGAGAGTAAACATGTGTTCAACAATTACCAGTATTTAACACCTGAAAACCAACCGCACTTCACTCTCTCTACATATCGATTGTTTCAGACAGTCCCAACTACTTCCTATATACTATCCAACTAAACTTAAATGCAATACCTACTTGTCAAAGAACTCATTTACTCTTAACAAAGCTTGTTAGAAGCAGATCTTAGATGGAGCCATGGCAGACCTCCTTCCAGAATTGCTGAAATATGTAGTATCCCAAATAATAGGCAATTTTGAAATAGGATGAAGAATTTTAATTGACACATGGTAATATTACTAACCATAATAAGTAAGTATTATTATTATCAACTTGCTAGTTAGTCCCACAAAACATTGTAACCTCCTAAATCATAAATTTAATAATAAACTTGAATTCCCTTGAAATAAAGCCACAATATTCACTCATCTTTATAATTAATGAACACAGAATTAATTTTCTCACAATACATTTTATGGGCATCCACTTTCTTTGTAAGGACGAATAACCTAAATTTCCAACGTATCCTTATGTGGACGTTCTCACACTATAAACCTTTGGCACCAGATTTGATGCTTTACCTTAATCCAGAACCCAGTTAAGGTATTTTGAGACTTGAACAAAAATTTAAAGTTTTCCACAAGATAAAGCTTCGGCTCAATCAACTCCTATTCAGAGTGAACTTAATTAAAAGGTTTTTAAGGGAAAGAAGGCATCAATACTTAAAACCTAAATCGTAAAACCTAAGACCAATGCAAACATTGAAATAAAAACATAATATACCAGCAATCTTTTAATCTTTTGGCAGATTACATCTCCCAGGAAATCAATGTTAAGCCTGACCAATGAAGCACCCAAAACTCAATATATACCAGCGATCTTACATACCTCTTTCCAGCAATCTTACATGTACCTAATTCCATATCTAGACAGTTGGTGCTGAGTATTAAACTCAGTTCCTGCATACTCCGGCATAACTTGTTCCTCCTCCAAAACACAGAGATTAATTACCCTTCTAACCAAACACGGGGGTCCTCCCTTCCGCCAACTTTCCCTGCACAACTCAATAAACAAATTTATTGGGTACACTTGAGGTTCCTGGTTTACAGTGCGAACTTGTTGGTTTTCTCTGGGTCA
>LPNX010894496.1:0-11366 GCA_001517045.1 Pseudotsuga menziesii
CCCCCCCCTTATCCTTAGGAAAATCTTTCCCTTTTCATTATGGTTGCATTGACATAGCCGGTTGGGGTTCATTTAATTAAAAATGCATATTTACATGATACCAAAACTAATATGTGTCGTATCTCACGATACACCATCGGCAACGATTGCAATTGTCGAAACATAACAAAACCACATCGATAGTGGGGCTTTTGCCTTGAGCTCCACACCATGATTAATTACAATATATATATGATGTATATTTAATGCATCGAGGACAAAACCGGGGTGTTACAACAGAAGAGCAGAGGTGTTGGGAATATTGGTTTATCCATAAGGGAATCTTGGAAAAATAGGGAACACCTTAGTTCCCATATAACTTTTCTTCTCTCCATGAACGAAGTACAATGACAGATTCAGATTTAGAATAATGGAGTTTGTTACATGGGGATATGCAACAAGATAGTTGGGGGGAGATGTTGGGCCCAGAAATGACCACTTTTTGACCACCTTTACCTACCTCTTTTTGCCTCATCCTACTCTATTATGTACACTAAACAGATGTTTTTCCTTCACTCGGTCCTTCAATTCATACAAGTATGGTTAATCATTGTCTTATTTTATTAATTCTTAGGATTGTTGTAATCAGGGCTTTACATCGTAAATTATGCTAACATATGGTGGTTTTATAAAGATAATTTGAGATGTTAAGGATATAGGTGTAGCGGGATGAAAATGCCAAGAGAGGGATGAACATTCATTGCTGAGATGATCACCATCCATTCCATCATTTCCCAAAGAACGTAGTCCAAGGATACTATTCCATGCAAGCTATACAAAGGTAGCTGCAATAGGCTACAATAGATTTGGAGGCAACAGTGTGCCACCGCTCAAAAATAGCTGCAATCCACGTAGTATCTTCTCAATTGATCAGGATCGTCATTTCTAGCTCGAGTAATAGCCTTCCTATATTTTATGCTTTCATCTTGCCACAACTGTAACAGCTTATCGTAATCGGGGCAGCCTGAAGATCAGAGATGGTCATGGCTACCTGATAATAGTGGGAAGATGTTATGATTGTAATTGTATAAATACTGGGAACTATTCCAAGCCAGGGGTTGAAAAATTAATCAAATTTATTGTATAAGCTGTGACTGAGGTTGCATGTTCATCTGCCGTTTGAATACAAGGAGTTTGATTCTTCAGATCTCAGCGTTCTAATATGTGTTACTTACAGCATCTCTGTGTGGAGGTTGGTCCCACCTTCCCATAGGGATTGCTGAGTTAATTAGGTATTTTATTTATTCTATTGTGTGGTTTGTATTTTGTGATAAATTCCTTTATTTATAGTAAGCTGCAACAATAATCGATTTGTTGTGTGTTCAATTGAATGATCAGTAATTGCATCCCCTGTAAACTGCAGTGGTGTGGTGTGATAGTTGACTGTGTAGGTTAACTTTATCTTATGCAATTGTGTGTTGGGGCGCGCACCTTAACGGTCCTTAATTTTGGTAACTCCGCAGTTTTTATGGAAGCTTGTAAGCAGAGCTGCGACTCAAAATAGTCTTAAGGGTGTCGAGGTTGAGTTAAAGCCCTCTTTTTGTAATTAACCCATGGTTTAAGTCTAGGTTTTAGGGTTTCAGGGTGCCCATGGTTTAATCCCATGGTTTTGTAATAAGTGCACTTGTATAAATAGGTACTTTTGTAAAAGAGTCAGGTTAGTATTTTGATGTAAGATGATTTAATGTGAAGCTAAGGCCTATTTTTGTAAGAAAGGTTAAGTCCCAGCTGTGTGCGTGGATGACCTCTGCAGCTGTGTGCGCAGCTTTGAGGAATTGAAGGGATCTGCAGCTGAGTGCGCAGATCAGAACTGTGGTTTTTGTAAAGAGTTGAATAAAGCACAGTTCTGTGGACGTAGCCCCTACACCGGGGGTGAACCACGTTATATCTTGTGTTGTGGTTCTTTTGTGTTGTTTATTTTATATTCTTTTATGCATTGATAAGTAGATAATTGATAAAGTAAGATCACTGCTAAATATTAACTTCACTGTGAATTCACAATTAAGGGTTAAGCGAGAAACTGTTTGTTTATCTAACTGCGAAGCTATATAAGTGAATGTTGAAGCTCTGCATTGTATGATTATTATTTATTAAAGGCTAAAGGTACAATAATATCCCTCTTCTGCTTGCAGAAACCTGATTTTGCGGCACCCCATAGCTATTTCGGGTGAGACTGCAACCTATTCGCAGGTTGTTGCCGAAAGGGCCAACACTGTGGGTCTTTTGTTGGTGCGAAGAAAAAAGTATAGAACCCGGGTCTTCCCTAATCCCAACACTATGTGACAGCTCTGATAGCCCTGTTCATCCCTATTTCTTTCAATTGTTGTTTTCTTTAGATCCTTGTAGTTTATTCCTTCACATTTATAATTGTAGAACTTAATTCCTATACCTTGAATTCCTAGATTAAGTCGAATCAAGATAGTTGAGATGGATCTTTAGATGGTATGGTAATGAAGGATTTAACTTTCTGCAAAAGTAATATAGATGTTGTTTCCTGAATCTTTTAGAATGGTTTGGTAATAAAGGATTTAACTTTCTGCAAAATTAATCTAGATGTTTGGTTACTGAATCTTTCAATCCTAGATTAAGGATTGTAAGAAGGTATTTTTGATTGCATTCTTAAGAAGGTAAGCTATATTAAGTAGATTATGGGATGAGTTCAGTTTAACAGGAAAGTAGGTTCATTCATTTACAGCATCAGCTACTTAGTGTTTAAGCATATAATGTGCACATTATCCTTGAAATAAGAGACTTCCGTGGGTTGACAATTTATATTGAAAACTCTCTATGTTGGATTTAATTAACTTGCATATAGGGTTCCCAATAGTAGTTTCAAGCATGCCTCCAAGGAATATTAAATCTCACACTTTTTACCATACTTGGCTCCAGCACAATCTCCACAGGCATTCGAAAGGGAAGGGAAGAACTCTCTTTCATCTCCATTTGCAAATAATGATATGTTGTATAATATTTCAGTTTCAGAATATGGGGAACAAGATCGGCATGATATTGATATTGAGATTGTACCTCAAGATGATCTTGATACAGATCCAACTCCTATTCCAAATCAGAATCCCACCTTGATCCAGATCCAACTCCTATTCTGGAACTGGCAAAGGTTGCAATAAACTTACTGGGTGTTGATGCTCAACCTTTACCCGTTGACATTTCATGCACCTTGAAATGTATTCAGCCATGCCCTTTTTCATTCCTAGCCAAAAGTATTTCTTCCTAGCTATAGCAATTGCCTTCTGATATCCTGGATGACCAGAATACAGAGCTTGATGGATTTCATCCATAACAACTCTCCTCAAATATTCTACATTCGGAATATAAATTATACCTTTATAAGTAAGAAGTCCATCTTCTTCCAATTTATATCCTTCATACTTCTTCTCAAGACTTTCCTGCTACAATTTGTCTTTTACCTACTCATACAATTCATCTCCAGCAACATGATTATCAATCTGCTGCCTCAAATCTGATTGGAAAATACTGAGAGATGCCACATGCATTTCCTGCACCTTCCTGCTGAGTGCATCAGCTACCTTATTCTATTTTCCCTTTATGTGCTTGATTTCAAAATCAAACTCACACAAAAATTCCAGCCATCTCGTTTCCCTAGCCTTCAGAGTAGGCTGATCAAATAGATACTTCATACCACAATGGTCTGTCCTGAGTTCAAATATTCTACCCATCAAGTAATGCCTCCACATCTTAAGAGCATGTACTATGGCTACAAGCTCTAGATCATGAGTGGCATAGTTATTCTCATGCTCCTTCAGCTTTCTTGACTCATAACATATCATGTGGTTGTCCTGCATAAGGACTCCTCCAAGCCCTTTTTCGCGTGCATCAGTACACACCAAAAAATATTTCTTTGGGTCTTCAACTTCCAATACTGGTGCACTGGTGAGAAGGTTCTTCAACCACTGGAAGCTTTCTTTACACTTCGAAGTTCATTCAAATTTTACTCTCTTCTTTTCCAAAGAAGTGATGGCATGTGGAACCTTGGAAAATCCTTCAATGAATCTCCTCTAGTATCCTGCAAGTCCCATAAAAGATCTTACATCCATCACATTTATTGGAGTAGGCCAATTCATAATGGCTTCAATCTTCTCAGGGTCTACTGATATACCCTCTTCTGAGATAATGTGACCCAAGTATTGAATTCTATCTCTGTAGAACTCACACTTGCATAGTTTTTCATACAACTGATGGTCCCTGAGCACTTGCAATGTCAATCTCAAATGCTCTTCATGCTCCTCCTCATTCTTGGAATAAACAAGAATGTCATCAAGGAAAACAAAAACAAACTTGTCCAAATACTTACTGAAGATACCATTCATAAGGCACATAAATGTAGCTGGTGCATTTGTGAGACCGAATGGCACCACTACAAACTCATAATGCCCATACCTTGTCCTGAAGGCTGTCTTATGAATGTCTTCGTCCTTGATCCTCACCTAATGGTAACCAAACCTCAAGTCAAACTTGGAAAACAACTTTTCTCCTCTCATTTGATCAAAGAGGTCATCAATCCTAGGAAAAGGATATTTATTATTCATAGTAACCTTGTTCAACTGTCTGTAATCAATACATAACCTGAGTGTACCATATTTCTTCTCTACAAATAAAAATGGTGCTCCCCAAGGAGACACACTCGACCAGATATACTTATTTTCCAACAACTCTCGTAGTTGCATCTTCAACTCTAGCATCTCTGGTGTACTCATCCTGTAGGGTGTCTTGGACACTGGTGCTGCTCCTGGCACTAGTTCAATGGTGAAATCAATGTCCCTCTTTAAAGGAAGCCCTAGAATCTCATCAGAAAACACATCCTTGAATTCCTGTAACACCTAATAGTCCTCCAACCTAGGAGTTTCATCTCTTGTTGGTTCCAGAATATGAGCTGCATACAGCCGGCAACCTTTCCTACAGAACTTCTTCAACTGCATTGCTAAAACCTATCTTACTAAAATTACCTTCGGAAGACCTTTCAAAACTACCGGGTTTCCTTCTTCATCCATGCATTCAAAAGTCTTATTATAATAGTCAAGCTTCATTCGATGAGCTTCTAACCAATCCATTCTAATGAGAACATCATAGGAACCAAGCAGTAGAATATTAAGATCTACGCAAGTGTTCAATACATTCATGACCAATGGACATTTCTCTATCACTTCTCTGACCTTTCTCTTAGTCCCAGTGGCTAGCTGAAATAGCCAAGATTTCCTATGCTTTACCTTCTTAAAAGCACAAATATCCACTACTCTAGGAGTAATGTAACTATGAGAAGAACCAGGGTCAATCAAAATAGAAACAGATTGTTGAACAATCTTACCTGCAACTTCAACCACAGTTGACTAATGATCTTCCTGGTAGTCCTCTAGCGCTGCATAAATTCTAGGGAATTCTCTTTCTACTTAACCCATTGTTTCTACTCCTTGAATGCTATAGGCTGGCCTTGCACTTTCATTCTCAAGTAGATAATATCTGCACAAGTGAGGTCCTTCACATTTCCAACATTTGAGTGGACCTTTATTATGATGTGGCTCTTTAGGCTTTCCACCTGTCACTCCAACTGGATTACTCGCAGCTTGGAATGGTTTATTCTACTATTTCCTGAATCTAGAAGGTTTGAAACATTTCCTTCTTTGGTCAAAATTCTCATTCTTCTTGTCCTTCCATTCATTATGGTAATCAGGGTTACCTTTGCTTTTCTCATAACAATACTTAGCCTTTCTTATTGCTTCTTCAAGGGTTCTCGGTTCATAGAACTCAATTCTATCTTTGTAAGCTTGAGGCAATCCACTTAGAAACCGCTGGATCTTCACTTTTTCATCTCTAATGTACCGGACATACCTCAAAAATTCCAAAAACTTATTTGCATACTCATCCATGGTCTACTGTCACAATCTCAGCTCATGGAAATCCTTGATCTTGTCATCATAATACCTGTCAGAAAGGTATTTCTGCCTGAAATACTTCTTGAACTATTTCCACTTCAGTTTCCTTTCACTGATTCTCTTTACTTGCTTGAATTATTCCCACCAAATGGATGCTCGTCCATTCAGATTGAATATGGAAACTCTTGACTTCATGTTTCCTGAATAATCCTGTACTTGGAAGTACTTCTTTATCCCAAGAAGCCAAGCTCCAGCTTCTTGTCCCGTCTTTATCTCACCATCAAATGTAGGTGGCTTAGCTTTCCTAAATTCATCTCAAGAGCGATCCCTCTGGTGCCTTCTTATTTTCCTTTTATGAGAAGATGAGCTTGTATCTCCACTCTATTCTTTAGAGTCAGATGATCCACTAGAATTCCTTCTCCTTCTCCTAGTGCTGCTCTTACTGCCTTCTCGCCCAGAGTCTATCTTTTTCTACAAGTTTGTCAAACTCTGCAATATGGAAACATTCAACTGATGCTGCTCTTCCTGGGATTTTACCAAGCTTCTCATGGTGGCTGGAACCTCGGACAGTGTCCCCTGGAATCTCCTTCTATTAGACTCTATGTCATCGTTTCCATTACGTACATTTTCTCCCATGGCATCTTGTGCTCGCTCGTAAGAATCTCGAGCATCATACCCATCATGGGTTCTCATGACTGAACCACCTCTTGCTTTACCACACTGTTCTTTCCGGAGTACTGCTCTTGGAAGTTGTCTATAATTATGCAATGTGTTAGTAGCAAACTGTTAGATGCATGCCATTAATACAAATCAAAGCTACTTACCTTCCTCTTTTAGAAATTCATAAAACACAATTTTGCTGAAAACACAAAATTTTCCTCTTTTTATTTTCAGCCCTGTGACCATGGACAGTCTACTGAAATATACTGAAACCTACTGAAAGATAGTTGGAAACTACTTGCAAAATCACTGAGAAATTCCTTCGAAAAACCCAAATTTCCCTAGGCCCAATTGGACCTCTTCCCAGCTATTTTTCTGACATTTCAGTGGTCAAGCCAACTAACTCATCGGTGGTTTGTTTATTTATTTCTCCGGTGTTTCGGTGGGAAAATGACTAGACTTCCAATTTCCACCGGCAGGAAATCAACTATTCATCGGGTGCATAGTCATTTGAGCAGGTGCAACGGTGGAAAGTAATCTTACTACGATTTCTGTGGGCGAACTGACTAAGCTTTCGATCGACGATCCGATCATTAACAAATTTCTGATGCCTTTATACTCTTCAAGTCGGGTGTCTTCCCTACTGACTCACTGGCATTTTGGAGGCTGAACCTCTAATTCCTTCCACTATATCGGGCCTTCAATCGTCTATTGTTCTGAACTTTATTTGTGATAGCATAGACTAACCATGTTGCATCGACGGTCGAGCTCTACGCAATAGATGGTTAGTCATTAAGAATTCCGCAACGGTGACCTGCAATCCAACTATGGCTTCTGTAGCTCCTAACTCTGTCAGCAGTCGGAGCAACTAGGATTTTTCGGCATCGGTACTCGGAGAACCTCGGGTGATTAGCTAACTATTCATATGGTCGCAATGGTGGGCAACAGAGTCACTATGTTCTCCACAGGGCATCGACACTCGGAGCGGTTGTTCATTACGGCATTGGACAGTTAGTGGACTAAACAGCCGCAACTACGGTTCTCTCTCATTGAACCTTTTTTGATCGATGATACGATCCACTAACATTGCCCATTGGTCGATGATATCGTGCCTTAGATAAAATTGTGAATTTTCTTCCTGCCTTGTCTTCCGTTGCATCGGCTCTTCCATATTCTATTCTTTGGCGATGACAACGACTATTCTCCTTCGATCAGCGACTAAAACACATAGGCATCGGCAAGCAGAACCTATATGCATCGAAGGATTAGTGCAATAGGCTTCCGTAATGGTGGCGCTTTGAACCACTAATTCCTTCTGATGTTCATCGGCGATGAATACTACTAACAGTTTCCGATGGCTGACGAAGTCAACAATTAGAAAAATTTCTAAATTTCTACACCATTGGCGGTCCACCTGTCTAAGTGTTCCGATGTGCCGACGGCCAATACACTTAAAAAATTTCTAAACTTTTCTGTCCTCACCCATTTCTCTTGGTTTCTTCTGGGCAGTAGGAAACCTGCCTTTATTAACTTGTTTCTCATGGCCCTCTAAGGCCCAAATGCTGCAACATAAGCTCTATCACTGCATCTTCATGGCCCATTCAGGCCCATGCTACAACCAGAGCTCTGATATCACACTGTAACATCCCCAACCTTCCAATCGGCGAAGAGGATGCTACTATACATCAAATCGTCTGAGCATCTAGCCCCATGAACATGAATATATATACATATAATGCTGAAGCATGATACTTAAAAACATAAAACATATTTCAAAGCATAATCATTCATATACACAACAAAAGCAAAACATATCAATCAGCATTTAACATGTATATCATTAATCATCAATGGTAAATATAAGTGCAGACACAAGTCAGGTAAGAGTACTTATCTTATAGAGAACTGGTTCCGCAACTAGCTACGTCACTATAACGTTCCACCCAACCATAGCCCACCTGCTCCTCAATCTCTCAGCAATGCCTTCACACCCAAGCCGGGAATTATTCCCCAAGGAATAAGGAACTAATAGGCTTACACATAGAAAAGGATAACAACACCACAAGGGTAGACAGTTCAGCCAATCCAACACAGTTAGGTTTATCGGGTCAACAGGGGATCAGCCAAGCCAACAAAGTTGGGTTTATCAGGCCATCCAAGAGCTGGGAAAGGCTAAATGTTAAGCTGGTGAGCTCATTGAAGAGTTGCAGACACCAACACCAGAGCCAACCTGGCTTCTAGAACACCAACACACAACCCAACAGAAGGAAACCAGTCCCTCAGACCCTGATCTCCCTTCCAATGCTATTCAGGGGTTGTGGAGAAGAAAGATAGCTCAGTAGCTCTATCTGTGTGGTTCTCAACCCACCAGGGTTGTCAAGCACCTCAGGCCCTCATTCACCACTCCAATGCAGTCCAAGGACAAAACCACTACATGCAAGCAGCCAACAACTATTCAAGCTTTTACGGGGGGAAAACACAATTAATCAGACGTGGGCAAACAGCAGCCCGCAACAACTATGAAACCACAGCTCCCAATCCTCAAGGCAATCGATTATCAATCTATGCGTGAGGGGAAAAAGACATAGCCAAGGCAAAAAGTGGAAGAGACCACCAACCCCATAGCGTAGGGACTCACAGCATCCAATTGATCCTTAATACAATCACTGTAGAATTCGCACAGATCATAAAAGGGTGAAAGAACATACTACCACTCTATACGAGAAAGAAAAAATGCAACCCCACCAAACTATTGATGCCATTACATCCTCAAATCATTGGTGAACATAACAGAACAATACGCAGTCTGAAATTGATGGAAAAAGATACAAAACTCTACGTGAACAGAGGAAGAACATTTTCTCTTATTAGCAAGCGGTGTGTGAAGGAATGGCGTACCCCCAACAATGAATTGGGGATCTTTTAACTCAGTCCATGTGAAGAAACTAAACAGACTCACGATCTAGTTAGTGGGTATACCATCTGCACGTCTTGGAGAGGGAGAGCAGGCATGGGTGTGGTAGTGGTCTTTTTTCCAGCAAATCGCTACCCCAACTAACAATGGAAAACTAAGGTGGTGGTGAGTAAAAGAGAGTGGGACACATGGCTTCTCCCCCATGACTCAATGTTCAACATCCCCCCTTCCTTATCCTTAGGAATCATGCCCCTTCTCAATTTAGTTGCACTGAACATAGTTGGTTGGGTTATTTAATTAAAATGCACATTTACATGATGTCACAATTTAATATATGTTGTATGTCTAGATATACCATCGATGACCATTCCAATCCGAAACATAACATAACTAAATCGATGGAGAGGCCTTTTCCCTTAGCTCTACACCATGATTATTTACAATATATGTATCATGTATATTTAATGCAAGCGGTGTTAAAACCGAGGTATTACATTCCCCTCCCCCTTCAATAGCACTGTCCTCAGTGCTTTTACAAAATTTGAACAAAATGCTACACTGGTACCGCCTCAATGTTTCACAGAATTGAACAAAAATAGATGTGCCAATCGCATGGCATCCTCCAGCTCCCAAGTAGCCTCTTCAAGTCTGTAGTGTTTCCATTGCACCTTTACCTGCCCTATGGCTCATTTTCAAAGCATTGTGACCTTCCTGTCGAGGATGTGCATTGGCTTGATTTGGAACACTCCCTCAGGTTCCACCTGAATCACATCCCAATTTATCACATGGTTAGGATCATGCACATATTTCTTAAGCAAAGAAACATGAAAAACATTCTGAGCTCTAGTAGTAGTAGGCAATGGAAGTCTATATGCAACTAGCTCTATTCTTTCAAGCACTTCAAACATCCCACAGTATCTAGGTGACATCTTAACACAACTTCCAAGCTTCAAAGAACTCTTCTTTGCTTTCACTCTAAGGTAAACATGATCCCCAACACTGAACTCTCTATTCATCCTATGCTTATCTGCTTAGTTTTTCTGTCTGTCATGTGCTGCCTTCAGATTCTGCCTAATCTTTATAACCTCTTGCTCCATTTCCTTGAGCAATTCTAGTCCAAGCACAACTATGTTCACTGGGTTATCCCAAGTCACTGGTGTCCTACACCTTCTTCCATACAAAGCTTCATACAGACTCATTCCCAAGGATGCCTGTTCTCCATTGTTGTAAGCAAACTCTACCAAGTGTAAGTAATCTTCCCACTTGGTGGGTTTTTCCATCACATACATGTGAAGCATATCTTCAAGCACTTGATTAACTCTTTATGTCTGCCCATCTATCTGAGGATGGTAGGAAATGCTGAAGTTTAGCTTTGTACCCAAATCTACAAACAACCCTTTCCAAAAATTGAAAGTGAACTTGACATCTCTATCAAAAACTATTTCCTTCGGCAATCCATGCAATTTGAAAATCTCCTTCATGACTATCTGTGCAATGTCATCAGTCTTATGCATAGACTTCACTGGTATAAAATGTGTTTCTTTTGTCAACCTGTCTACCACAACCATGATGGAATCATGTTGTCTCCAAGTCATCGACAAGCGTGTAATAAAATCCATGGAAATAACTTCCCATTTCCATTCCAAAACTAGGAAAGGCTGCAATAAACCTACTGGGTGTTGATTCTCAACCTTTACATGTTGGCATTTCATGCACCTTGAAATGTATTCATCCATGCCCTTTTTCATTCCTAGCCAAAAGTACTGCTTCCTAGCTGTAGCAATTGTCTTCTGATATCCTGGGTGACCAGAATATGGAGCTTGATGGATTTCATCCATAACAAC